>CM029014.1:20901843-21038005 GCA_016801055.1 Panax notoginseng
AATTTGTAACGCCCCAAAATAGGTTCATTCCATCAACCTATTCTGAGTCGCCAAATACATGGTACAGAAAAAACAACTACAACTTTATTACAACAATTGTCGTGCAAAATACAACAAACATTATGCTGTGAGTTTGGATACAAATATATACCAAATGTGACTCATGTTCAACCGTGGCTCACCTCACAATAAACACCTTACATAAAGGTATAGTCAAAAACTGTTTTAGAAATTAGAATCTTTGGAAGTGCTCAAGGAAACCTTCGTACATGGGAGGCCACGCGTCTAGGTTATGATAGATATCATATGGCCACAGAATTATCCTTGGTTGACCCAATAGACCCCAAAGAAAAACGAGAAGATTACTATCATATTCTTCCCAATGGTGAGTCTTCTCTTGACATATCATTATCTACTGTCTCTAATTGAGAATTATACTTTAAACAAACACCAAGATTAATAGGTAGTGCTCGTATATATACTCAGCAAGTGGATGAGCACATCCCTGTCTTATGATGACACGAGGTTGTATGTCGTTAGACATCTTGTATGATAGTGGCAAACCACCCTTCCAACGTTGGGTACACCTTACCCTATTGGATTCACCAAATATAACTACTAATGAACTTTTCTATACTGCTTCGGGAGAACATCCACAGCTAGAGACCACTGTTCTATTCCCCGTTACCCTCGCTCGACCCAGCTACACTCTTATTACCTGAAAGGAATTGTGAAGCAAAAGGGTGAGCACAACTAGCCCAGTAAAGAATATCATGACTAAAGATAATTAAATTATCAGTAGCCTTCATCAATAATAAATCAGAGATTTAGAACATATGGTAAATGATAAAAATTTCAACCATAGTTGCAGCGGAACGAGCAATCCATTAGAAGAGTCAAATAGACTATAAAGTCTATTATCTTCTCCATGTTAAAAATCCATCAACAATGTTTTATCCCTGTAACATCAATCAACAGTTCCTTTCCACAATCATATGAATAACTCATATCATAATATTGTGATTCTAAATTTTTCTTCGCACCCAGACGAAGAATATTTTCATCACATGTCTTTACCTGAAACATCAAAGATCATGGTTATACCAAATCACAGTTCCTGTTCATAATCATACTAATAATCCATCTTTGCACTACGACCAAAGATATTATCAACATCTTTGCACTACGGGCCAAAGATATTCATCAACTACCATCTTTGCACTACAGGCCAAAGATATTCATCTACAATTCATCTTTGCACTACGGACCAAAGATATTCAGTTATCTTTGCATACGGGCCAAAGATATTCAACAACAGTCATCTTTGCACTACAGGCCAAAGATATTCATCAACAAGCATCTTTGCACTACAGGCCAAAGATTCACAACATTCTCAACATGATATTCATCTACAATTCATTTGCACTACAGGCCAAGATATTCCTCAATATTCATATTTGCATATGCCAATATCTTATACCTCAAAAAATATATAATCATTTAAGAATTTATATAAACAATAATTATAACCATGTTGATCATTTCACCTTTGCACTTAAGCTAAAGATATTCAATTATAAATTCAATGGTCATGATCATACCAGTCAACAATTCAACTTTGCACTACTGGCCAAAGAGAACCCTAGTCATGATCATACCATAATTTACCCATCTTTACACTCAAGCGAAAGAGAATTTCAACATCAAGGTTATAAAATGTTATATATGATTATAAAAAATAATATTCAAAAACATGGATTTAATTTCAAAGAGCAATATTCATAAATCAACTATAATTTGGTTAGAAAAAGAAACCAATTTTGTCGTGAATAGTAACTCATGAATAGTAACTCGACTCAAAAGGTAGAAATTCCACAATAAAAATCTATACCAATATTTCGGTATAATGATATTGAAAGAATAACATTTCTTAAGCTTATAAACAATTTATTTAAATTGTTTACACTTTACTAATTAATGCATTTAATCATCATAAAATGTCAACTCTTAAGATTTCATCATCAATAGCCAAAACCCTCATCAAAAATCTGCATATACCTCATATAGGATTCTCAAGCCATAAAATCCTATTTTCCAATTTTCTTTCTTCACAAAACATATTTAATTCATTTACTCATAACTAGACCATTTTCATGAAAAATACCAAATCAGTTCCAAAAATATTTCTTTTCTGGGATTTAGCATAATATAGTCCCATAGTGAACATATATTTTTCTCAGAATTTTTAAAAGTCATTTACTATTTTTCATATGGCCAAAATAGCCGAATATTTAGACATTTATCAAAAATTGTACTTTTGTCTAAAAATTCTGAAATTTACAGAGTATACTTCTATCATATACATGTACTCCCAATAAAAATTTCATCAATTTTGGAGTTAACCACAAGGAATTATAAGCTGTTACTTTTAAAATAGTCTTTTCTCATAAAATTCATAACTCTCAATCTATACATCCAAAAATCACCATTTTTGGACACAATCAAGAAAACTCTCAAAATATCATTTCAAATTTTTCCAGAATTTTTGAAGATCAGAAAAATTACGAAACTGAAAATCATAACAACCCTTAAATCCCTTAAATCCCTTACTATCCCTTACTTTCCTTACCTCAAAAGAGCAGTACTTCTGACTGGATATCGGATATGATGCTGAAGGAAACTTGCACTGAATAGCAACTCACCAAGTATCTAAATACTCACAAAATATGCTTCATAATATAGAGAGAGAAAGAGAGAAAGCTTATGTTTTGGGTGTGATTTTCAATTCTAACTTAGCCCTCTATTTATAGGAAAATTTTGTAGGTTTGACCTGCAAACCTGATGGCTTTACCTGCTACTATTCCCACCCACCACATTTGAAATATAATTCAGCACATTTCTTCACCAACCACAAGTGGGGCCCACCAATTCTAGAATTTTCCACCAAAATGATAAACTCCGAAAATTCAACAATTTCTGAACCAGTCATTCGTAAAATTCATAACAAATCATACGTTCAATTTTAACGGTTCAAAATTTGTGGACATATACTCAACTTATATATGTATAACATATCCAAATTTACCACGATCCAACGGTCGGATTAAAAATTATAACCCCCGCAAAATATCTCAAAAACCCTGATTTTTAATACCTCCATTCCGACAAAAATACTGATAAAAACCTCAACATTAACTCCTTCATTTTAACCACAAAAATATATCCCTCATTTATATCCACATAAAATAAATATTTTCTTATCATATGAATCAATAATTAATTATTCACAAATAATATTACAGAATCACATTTATGACAACCAGGCCGTTCCCAGGAAAGAGGGGGCTTTCCAATAAGGATTTCTCCTTAGTAGCGCGCAATTAGATGACCAAACCTCTCCTTAGACAGAACTTTCTAGACATTGCCAATAATGTTATCTAATAATACTATTCAAATAATATGAATTATTGATCTGATAATGGAAATACTGTGCAGCAACAATTATTGAACAACAATATATAAATTTAACGTAGCAATTATTGAATCAATAAAATAAAATATTGAACAGTAATTACTGTAACAATTATTGAGTAGTGCCTTCTTACGTAAGAATCAATAATTTCAAAAATACTATGCAATACCGTGTGCTACTGTGCAATAACGCGTATTACTGTATTTTAACCACCGGGTATTCAACAGTATTAACGATAACAACTACGCCGTTATTTGTAAAAACTCAAATTTGTCGTTTTTCTTCACCCGACAGTTATTCGTTATGGGGCCCACAAATAGCTGCGCCGTCGTACGAATATTCTCCGACAGAAAGAATATTCCACGACCAAACGAATATTCCCCGACAACAATGATTATTTTATAACCACTTGCTTATTTTGAAAAAAAATTCATATTTCACCCATAACTTTAAACTTTTATCAATTTAACCATTTACTGAATAGTAATTATAAGAAAAATTGAATACTTTTATTTCATAAAATTCGGGGTCTTACAATCTCCCCTCCTTATGAAATTTCGTCCCCGAAATTTACGTACCTGGTATTTCGAAGAGTTGAGAATACCTTGCTTCCATTTCAGATTCTATCTCTCAGATCATCATGATTTCTCCATTGCTCATCTCCCATGATAACTTCATTTGGGTTCCTCATTTGTTGGGAAGTCATGACAACCGCCATCCCTCGAACTACTCGGCTTTGACTTGTCTGGAGCAGCATTTGGCGTCATCATTACCGTTGGAATATACCTTTCTATAGGACATATTCCTCCCTCAACTGCCTCTTCGTACTCCTCATTCATGATCTGAATCATCAATCTTCGATCCATATCGGATTCAGGTTGACCGCTATGTACAGGGTAATTCAAAACTCGATGTTGGGTTCTCCCAATTGCTTTCCAAAAGAGAAATTCATATCATCTATTTTAGCCTTCTTAGATCGAACATCTCTTTCCACAATATCCACGTGTCGTGCGGCTTTTGCCCATGCATCACTTATTCTCACTCGTTCAATTTTTTCTTCTTTCAGCTCAGATTCCATTTTTATCATCTTATACTCTGCCAAGAATGCTTCTGTTCAAGCATCACATATCGGGTAACACAAGCTTGAATTGTTGCATCCTTTTGTTCCACGACCGCCTGTCGTTCTTCTGCCTGCTCTTCTAACTCATGAATACGATTTTGAAATTCTACATTTTGATCATATAATACCTCTAATAAAACTCTCCTCTGGTACTTCTTCTTCCTCTTCTTCCTCAGTCTCAGCTGTTACCTCTGCGACTATCTCGGGTGCAACTATCAATTCTTCACTCACCACATGATATCTCTAATTCCTTCTTCGTCTGACATCACATTATCATGGTTAGTGATTAGAGGTATCCACAAGTCTCATTCACTCCATTGTTAGCATTCTCAGCTGCCATTCTCAAATACTGCCATAAAATAAGGGTTAATTAAACAAATTAACATATCACATAATATCCCAATATTATGACTAACCAACAAATAAGCTTAGGTAGGACACACTAGCGAAGGATTTACGCATCTCTCCCCTCCTAGTTATATTCCCCGATCTCACCAGAGATCATATCCCTAAGCTCTGATACCAACTGTAACGACCCAAAATAGGTTCATTCCATCCAACCTATTCTGAGTCGCAAATACATGGTACAGAAAACAACTACAACTTTATTACAACAATTGTCGTGCAAAATACAACAACACATATACTGTGAGTTTGGATACAATATATACCAAATGTGACTCATGTTCCAACCGTGGACATCACCTCACAATAACACCTTACATAAAGGTATAGTCAAAAACTGTTTTAGAAATTAAAATCTTTGGGAAGTGCTCAAGGAAACCTTCGTACATGGGAGGCCACGCGTCTAGGTTATGATAGATATCATATGGCCACAGAATTATCCTTGGTTGACCCAATAGACCCCAAAGAAAAACGAGAAGATTACTATCATATTCTTCCCAATGGTGAGTCTTCTCTTGACATATCATTATCTCTACTGTCTCTAATTGAGAATTATACTTTAAACAAACACCAAGATTATATAGGTAGTGCTCGTATATATACTCAGCAAGTGATGAGCACATCCCTGTCTTATGATGACACGAGGTTGTATGTCGTTAGACATCTTGTATGATAGTGGCAAACCACCCTTCCAACGTTGGGTACACCTTACCCTATTGGATTCACCAAATATAACTACTAAATGAACTTTTCTATACTGCTTCGGGAGAACATCCACAGCTAGAGACCACTGTTCTATTTCCCGTTACCCTCGCTCGACCCAGCTACACTCTTATTACCTGAAAGGAATTGTGAAGCAAAAGGGTGAGCACAACTAGCCCAGTAAAGAATATCATGACTAAAGATAATTAAATTATCAGTAGCCTTCATCAATAATAAATCAGAGATTTAGAACATATGGTAAATGATAAAAATTTCAACCATAGTTGCAGCGGAACGAGCAATCCATTAGAAGAGTCAAATAGACTATAAAGTCTATTATCTTCTCCATGTTAAAAATCCATCAAACAATGTTTTATCCCTGTAACATCAATCAACAGTTCCTTTCCACAATCATATGAATAACTCATAATCATAATTGTGATTCTAAATTTTTCTTCGCACCCAGGACGAAGAATATTTTCATCACATGTCTTTACCTGAAACATCAAAGATCATGGTTATACCAAATCACAGTTCTGTCTAATCATACTAATAAATCCATCTTTGCACTACGACCAAAGATATTAAACAACAGTTTATCTTTGCACTACGGGCCAAAGATATTCATCAACAGACCATCTTTGCACTACAGGCCAAAGATATTCATCTACAATTCATCTTTGCACTACGACCAAAGATATTAAACAACAGTTTATCTTTGCACTACGGGCCAAAGATATTCATCAACAGACCATCTTTGCACTACAGGCCAAAGATATTCATCTACAATTCATCTTTGCACTACAGGCCAAAGATATTCAACAACAGGTCATCTTTGCACTACGGGCCAAAGATATTCATCTACAATTCATCTTTGCACTACAGGCCAAAGATATTCCTCAACAATTCATATTTGCACTACATGCCAAATATATTAATACCTCAAAAAATATATAATCATTTAAGAATTTATATAAACAATAATTATAACCATGTTGATCATTTCACCTTTGCACTTAAGCTAAAGATATTCAATTATAAATTTAATGGTCATGATCATACCAGTCAACAATTCAACTTTGCACTACTGGCCAAAGAGAACCCATAGTCATGATCATACCAATAATTTACCCATCTTTACACTCAAGCGAAAGAGAATTTCAACATCAAGGTTATAAAAATGTTATATATGATTATAAAAATAATATGGTCAAAACATGGATTTAATTTCAAGAGCATATTCATAAATCAACTATAATTTGGTTAGAAAAAGAAACCAATTTTGTCATGAATAGTAACTCATGAATAGTAACCTCGACTCAAAAAGGTAGAAATTCCACAATAAAATCTATACCAATATTTCGGTATAATGATATTGAAAGAATAACATTTCTTAAGCTTATAAACAATTTATTTAAATGTTTACACTTTACTAATTAATGCATTTAATCATCATAAAATGTCAACTCTTAAGATTTCATCATCAATAGCCAAAACCCTCATCAAAAATCTGCATATACCTCATATAGGATTCTCAAGCCATAAAATCCTATTTTCCAATTTTCTTTCCTCACAAAACATATTTAATTCATTTACTCATAACTAGACCATTTTCATAAAAATACCAAATCAGTTCCAAAAATATTTCTTTTCTGGGATTTAGCATAATATAGTCCCATAGTGAACATATATTTTTCTCAGAATTTTTAAAAGTCATTTACTATTTTTCATATGGCCAAAATAGCCGAATATTTAAACATTTATCAAAAATTGTACTTTTGTCTAAAAATTCTGAAATTTACAGAGTATACTTCTATCATATACATGTACTCCCAATAAAAATTTCATCAATTTTGGAGTTAACCACAAGGAATTATAAGCTGTTACTTTTAAAATAGTTTTTTCTCATAAAATTCATAACTCTCAATCTATACATCCAAAAATCACCATTTTTGGACACAATCAAGAAAACTCATCAAAATATCATTTCAAATTTTTCCAGAATTTTTGAAGATCAGAAAAATTACGAAACTGAAAATCATAACAACCCTTAAAATCCCTTAATATCCCTTACTATCCCTTACTCCCTTACCTCAAAAGAGCAGTACTTCTGGCTGGATATCGGATATGATGCTGAAGGAAACTTGCACTGAATAGCAACTCTCAAAGTATCTAAATACTCACAAAATATGCTTCATAATATAGAGAGAGAAAGAGAGAAAACGTATGTTTCTGGTGTGATTTTCAATTCTAACTTAGCCCTCTATTTATAGGAAAATTTTGGTAGGTTTGACCTGCAACCTGATGGCTTTACCTGCTACTATTCCCACCCACCACATTTGAAATATAATTCAGCACATTTCTTCACCAACCACAAGTGGGGCCCACCAATCTATTAGAATTTTCCACCAAAATGATAAACTCCGAAAATTCAACAATTTCTGAACCAGTCATCTCGTAAAATTCATAACAAATCATACATTCATTTTTAACGGTTCAAAATTTGTGGACATATACTCAACTTATATATGTATAACATATCCAAATATTACTACGATCCAACGGTCGGATTAAAAATTATAACCCCCGTAAAATATCTCAAAAACCCTGATTTTTAATACCTCCATTCCGACAAAAATACTGATAAAAACCTCAACATTAACTCCTTCATTTTAACCACAAAAATATATCCCTCATTTATATCCACATAAAATAAATATTTTCTTATCATATAAATCAATAATTAATTATTCACAAATAATATTACAGAATCACATTTATGACAACCAGGCCGTTCCCAGGAAAGAGGGGGCTTTCCAATATGGATTTCTCCTTACTAGCGCGCAATTAGATGACCAAACCTCTCCTTAGACAGAACTTTCTAGACATTGCCAATAATGCTATCTAATAATACTATTCAAATAATATGAATTATTGATCTGATAATGGAAAATACTGTGCAGCAACAATTATTGAACAACAATAATATAAAATTTCAACGTAGCAATTATTGAATCAATAAAATAAAATATTGAACAGTAATTACTGTAACAATTATTGAGTAGTGCCTTCTTACGTAAGAATCAATAATTTCAAAAATACTGTGCAATACCGTGTGCTACTGTGCAATAACGCGTATTACTGTATTTTAACCACCGGGTATTTCAACAGTATTAACGATAACAACTACGCCGTTATTTGTAAAAACTCAAATTTGTCGTTTTTCTTCACCCGACAGTTATTCGTTATGGGGCCCACAAATAGCTGCGCCGTCGTACGAATATTCTCCGACAGAAAGAATATTCCACGACCAAACGAATATTCCCCGACAACAATGATTATTTTATAACCACTTGCTTATTTTGAAAAAAAATTTATATTTCACCCATAACTTTAAACTTTTACCAATTTAACCATTTACTGACTAGTAATTATAAGAAAAATTGAATACTTTTATTTCATAAAATTCGGGGTCTTACACCAATTCTAGAATTTTCCACCAAAATGATAAACTCCGAAAATTCAACAATTTCTGAACCAGTCATCTTGTAAAATTCGTAATAAATCATACGTTTATTTTTAACGGTTCAAAATTTGTGGACATATACTCAACTTATATATGTATAACATATCCAAAAATTACCACGATCCAACGGTCGGATTAAAAATTATAACCCCCGCAAAATATCTCAAAAACCCTGATTTTTAATACCTCCATTCCGACAAAAATACGGATAAAATCTCAACATTAACTCCTTTATTTTTTTAACCACAAAAATATATCCCTCATTTATATCCACATAAAATAAATATTTTCTTATCATATGAATCAATAATTAATTATTCATAAATAATATTACAGAATCACATTTATGACAACCAGGCCGTTCCCAGGAAAGAGGGGGCTTTCCAATAAGGATTTCTCCTTACTAGCGCGCAATTAGATGACCAAACCTCTCCTTAGACAGAACTTTCTATACATTGCCAATAATGCTATCTAATAATACTATTCAAATAATATGAATTATTGATCTGATAATGGAAAATACTGTGCAGCAACAATTATTGAACAACAATAATATAAAATTTCAACGTAGCAATTATTGAATCAATAAAATAAAATATTGAACAGTAATTACTGTAACAATTATTGAGTAGTGCCTTCTTATGTAAGAATCAATAATTTCAAAAATACTATGCAATACCGTGTGCTACTATGCAATAACGCGTATTACTGTATTTTAACCACCGGATATTCCAACAGTGTTAACGGTAACAACTACGCCGTTATTTATAAACAACTTATACTTGTCGTTTTCTTCATCCAATCACTTTCCGTTATGGGGCCCACACAAGGCTGCGTCGTCGTACGAATATTTCCCGACAGAAAGAATATTCCACGACCAAACGAATATTCCCCGACAACAATGATTATTTTATAACTACTTGTGTATTTTGAAAAAAAATCATATATCACCCTTAACTTTAACATTTATCAATTTAACCATTTACTGAATAGTAATTATAAGAAAAATTGAATACTTTTATTTCATAAAATTCGGGGTCTTACAATCTCCCCTCCTTATGAAATTTCGTCCTCGAAATTTACGTACCTGGTATTTCAAAGAATTGAGAATACATTCCTTTCATTTCAGATTCCATCTTCCCTGTCATCATAATTTCTCCATTGCTCATCTCCTGTATTTCGAATAACATTCTAGAATACAGCTTCAAAACAAGTGTTAATTTAACAAATTAACATATCACATAATATCCCGATATTATGACTGACCAACAAATAAGCTTAGGTAGGACACACTAGCGAAGGATTTACTCATCTCTCCCCTCCTAGTTGTATTCCCCGATCTCCGCCAGAGATCATATCCCCAAGCTCTGATACCAAATGTAACGACCCCAAAATAGGTCCATTCCATCCAACCTATTCTGAGTCGCCAAATACATGGTACAGAAAACAACTGTAACTTTATTACAACAATTATCATGCAAAATACAACAACACATATGCTGTGAGTTTGGATACAAATATATACCAAATGTGACTCATGTTCCAATCGTGGACATCGCCTCACAATGACACCTTACATAAAGGTATAGTCAAAAACAATTTTAGAAATTAGAATCTTTGGGAAGTGCTCAAGGAAACCTTCGTACATGGGAGGCCATGCGTCTAGGTTATGATAGATATCATATGGCCATAGAATTATCCTTGGTTTACCCAATAGACCCCAAAGAAAAACGAGAAGATTACTATCATATTCTTCCCAATGGTGAGTCTTCTCTTGACTTATCATTATCTCCACTGTCTCTAATTGAGAATTATACTTTAAACAAACACCAAGATTATATAGGTAGTGCCCATAGATATACTCAGCAAGTGGATGAGCACAACCCTGTCTTATGATGACACGAGGTTGTATGTCGTTAGACATCTTGTATGATAGTGGCAAACCACCCTTCCAACGTTGGGTACACCTTACCCTATTGGATTCACCAAATATAACTACTAAATGAACTTTTCTATACTGCTTCGGGAAAACATCCACAGCTAGAGACCATCGTTCTATTTCCCCGTTACCCTCGCTCGACCCAGCTACACTCTTATTACCTGAAAGGAATTGTGAAGCAAAAGGGTGAGCACAACTAGCTCAGTAAAGAATATCATGACTAAAGATAATTAAATTATCAGTAGCCTTCATCAATAATAAATCAGAGATTTAGAACATATGGTAAATGATAAAAATTTCAACCATAGTTGCAGCGGAACGAGCAATCCATTATAAGAGTCAAATAGACTATAAAGTCTATTATCTTCTCCATGTTAAAAATCCATCAACAATGTTTTATCCCTGTAACATCAATCAACAGTTCCTTTCCACAATCATATAAATAACTCATAATCATAATTGTGATTCTAAATTTTTCTTCACACCCAGGACGAAGAATATTTTCATCACTGTCTTTACCTGAAACATCAAAGATCATGGTTATACCAAATCACAGTTCCTGTTCATAATCATACTAATAAATCCATCTTTGCACTACGACCAAAGATATTCAACAACAGTTTATCTTTGCACTACGGGCCAAAGATATTCATCAACAGACCATCTTTGCACTACAGGCCAAAGATATTCATCTACAATTCATCTTTGCACTACAGGCCAAAGATATTCCTCTACAATTCATCTTTGCACTACAGGCCAAAGATATTCCTCAACAATTCATATTTGCACTACAGGCCAAATATATTCATATCTCAAAGAAATATATAATCATTTCAGAATTTATATACACCATAATTATAACCATGTTAATCAATTCATCTTTACACTTAAGCTAAAAATATTCAATTGTAAATTCAATGGTCATGATCATACCAGTCACAATTCAACTTTGCACTACAGGCCAAAGAGAACCCTAGTCATGATCATACCAGTAATCTACCCATCTTTACACTCCAGTGAAAGAGAATTTCAACATCAGGGTTATAAAAATGTTATATATGATGATAGAAATAATATGATCAACATATAGTTTTAATCTCAAGAGTAATATTCGTAACTCATGAATAGTAACCCCGACACAAAAGATAGAAATTCTACAATAAAATTCATACCAATATTTCGGTATAATGATATTGAAAGAATAACATTACTTAAATTTATAAACAATTTATTTTAATTGTTTACACTTTACTAATTAATACATTTAATCATCATAAAATACCAACTCTTACAATTTCATCATCAATAACCAAAACCCTCATCAAAAATCTGCATATACCTCATATAGGATTCTCAAGCCATAAAATCCTATTTTCCAATTTTCTTTCTTCACAAAACATATTTAATTCATTTACTCATAACTAGACTATTTTCATGAAAAATACCAAATCAGTTCCAAAAATATTTCTTTTCTGGGATTTAGCATAATATAGTCTCATAGTGAACATATATTTTTCTCAGAATTTTTAAAAGTCATTTACTATTTTTCATATGGCCAAAATAGCCGAATATTTAGACATTTATCAAAAATTGTACTTTTGTCTAAAAATTCTGAAATTTACAGAGTATACTTCTATCATATTCATGTACTCCCAATAAAAATTTTATCAATTTTGGAGTTAACCACAAGGAATTATAAGCGACTACTTTTAAAATAGTCTTTTCTCATAAAATTCATAACTCTCAATCTATACATCCAAAAATCACCATTTTTGGACACAATCAAGAAAACTCATCAAAATATCATTTCAAATTTTTCCAAAATTTTTGAAGATCAGAAAAATTACGAAACTGAAAATCATAACAACCCTTAAAATCCATTACTATCCCTTATTATCCCTAACCTCAAAAGAGCAGTACTTCTGACTGGATATCGGATATGATGCTGAAGAAAACTTACATTGATGAATAGCAACTCACCAAGTATCTAAAAACTCACAAAATATGCTTCATAATATAGAGAGAGAAAGAGAGAAAGCTTATGTTTCTGGTGTGATTTTCAATTCTAACTTAGCCCTCTATTTATAGGAAAATTTTGGTAGGTTTGACCTGCAACCTGATGGCTTTACCTGCTACTATTCCCACCCACCACATTTGAAATATAATTCAGCACATTTCTTCACCAACCACAAGTGGGGCCCACCAATTCTAGAATTTTCCACCAAAATGATAAACTCCGAAAATTCAACAATTTCTGAACCAGTCATCTTGTAAAATTCGTAATAAATCATACGTTCATTTTTAACGGTTCAAAATTTGTGGACATATACTCAACTTATATATGTATAACATATCCAAAAATTACCACGATCCAACGGTCGGATTAAAAATTATAACCCCCGCAAAATATCTCAAAAACCCTGATTTTTAATACCTCCATTCCGACAAAAATACGGATAAAAATCTCAACATTAACTCCTTCATTTTTTAACCACAAAAATATATCCCTCATTTATATCCACATAAAATAAATATTTTCTTATCATATGAATCAATAATTAATTATTCACAAATAATATTACAGAATCACATTTATGACAAACAGGCCGTTCCCAGGAAAGAGGGGGCTTTCCAATAAGGATTTCTCCTTACTAGCGCGCAATTAAATGACCAAACCTCTCCTTAGACAGAACTTTCTATACATTGCCAATAATGCTATCTAATAATACTATTCAAATAATATGAATTATTGATCTGATAATGGAAAATACTGTGCAGCAACAATTATTGAACAACAATAATATAAAATTTCAACGTAGCAATTATTGAATCAATAAAATAAAATATTGAACAGTAATTACTGTAACAATTATTGAGTAGTGCCTTCTTATGTAAGAATCAATAATTTCAAAAATACTATGCAATACCGTGTGCTACTATGCAATAACGCGTATTACTGTATTTTAACCACCGGATATTCCAACAGTGTTAACGGTAACAACTACGCCGTTATTTATAAACAACTTATACTTGTCGTTTTCTTCATCCAATCGCTTTCCGTTATGGGGCCCACACAAGGCTGCGTCGTCGTACGAATATTTCCCGACAGAAAGAATATTCCACGACCAAACGAATATTCCCCGACAACAATGATTATTTTATAACTACTTGTGTATTTTGAAAAAAAATCATATATCACCCTTAACTTTAACATTTATCAATTTAACCATTTACTGAATAGTAATTATAAGAAAAATTGAATACTTTTATTTCATAAAATTCGGGGTCTTACACAAGAACTAGGAGGGGAGAGACGGGGAATTCCTTCGCTAGTATGACCTGACTAAGTTTATTTGGTGTTTATTTGGTCGGTCAGAGTATAGGGATAATATATGACATGATTATTAACCTTTGTTTTATGGCAGTATTTAAGAATGGCAGCTGAGAACGTTAATAATGGAGTAAATCAGACCGTGGAGACACCTTTGATCACTACCCAGGGGAACGTGCAACAGGAAGGCAATATTCCTCCTGTAAACAACGTTACCGAGCAAACGATGAATGATGGAATGTTTAGGAGCTTTTTGCAGTTCATGCAAAATCAGACGAGGGAGACTCGTGTGCAGAATACGGGTGGAAATGATAACAACGCGCGGTTTGTCACAGCTAAGCAGTTCAAAGAATTGGGACCACCAGAATTTAAGGGAAAGCCGGATCCGATCATGGCGGAAACGTGGGTCAAGCAAATTACCAAGATATTTGATGTCTTGGGATGCACGGAGGAACAGAAGGTTCCATTCGCCACATTTATGTTCCGCGGTGAGGCAGACTACTGGTGGGAGTCTGTGAAGCGTACCCAGCCTGACGCACTCAACATGTCCTGGGAAACATTTCAAAAACTGTTCAATGACAAGTACTTTCCTGAAAGTATTCGTCATATGAAGGAGGTTGAGTTTATTAGACTGGAACAAAACAACATGACGGTGTCCCAGTACGAGGCGAAGTTTGCAGAGTTATCCAGGTTTGCACCTCATTTGGTCGAAAATGAGGAACGAATGACGCGGATGTTTCTGAGAGGTTTAAAACCTGAGATTCGTCAATACCTTATCTCTCATAAATTTTCTCTGTATTCAGACGTTGTCAACAGGGCCCAATTATTAGAGAGAGATAATGAGTATACTCAACCGAGGGACCACAACCAGGGTCATACCGGTGACAGCAATCATCAGAGCGATGATAACCAACGAGGAGGGAAAAATACGAACAAAGGCGGTAACCACTCGGGTGGTCATCGTGGCCATGATAATAGGAGAAGTGAGTCAAGTGGAAATTTCAGAAAGAGGAGATTCAACAATGACGGGAAGACATCAGCACCAGCACCAGCACCAACAACAAATTTTAGGGGAGGAGAACGACCGCCAGTTAGATGTTACAAATGCGGGAAAGAGGGACATATCAGCCCAAACTGTCCACAACAATCCAAGGTGTGTTACAACTGTGGGAAGGAAGGCCACATCGCTCGAGATTGTACTATAGCGAAACCAAGTTCAGCGGGAGTGGTGATTCCAAGGGCTGTCCCGGATAAGGCGAAATCAGCGGTTCCTGGAAGAGCGTTTGTCGTAACTGGCCAAAACGTGAGAAACCCGAACGAGGTGATCACGGGTAAGCTAATCTTGAATTCTTGCGAAGTTTATACTTTACTAGATACCGGTTCTACCCATTCTTTTATCTCTCCTGCTTGTGCTCAACGTTTAAACTTGACTCCGGAGAAATTGGACTTTAACTTATCTGTTGAAACTCCGTTGGGTGAAACCTTCGTTACATCTACAGTTTATAAATCTTGCATGATCCAAGTTGGCACTATCACATTACCTGTTGATCTTATCTCTTTAAAGATACTTGCTTTTGATGTGATTTTAGGAATTGATTGGTTAACCACTCATCATGCTAAAATTGATTGTTTTCGTAAGGTTGTTAGTTTTCATATTCCTAACCAACCTGTCATACGAATTCAAACTACTAAACCACTAAAATCAGTCACTGTCATATCAAGCCACAAAGCTATTCGTTTATTGAAAAACGGATGTCAAGCTTTCTTAGCCCATGTTATGGATTTGAACAAAGACAAGTCAGATTTGAATAATATTTCTATTGTTAGAGAATTTTCCGATGTATTTCCTGAAGAACTTCCCGGTCTACCCCCGGAACGAGAAATTGAATTCTTTATTGACCTTGAACCCGGTACAAAGCCCATTTCTAAAACCCCATATCGAATGGCTCCTATTGAACTTCAGGAGTTAAAAGTCCAACTACAGGAGTTGTTGGACATCGGTTTTATTCGTCCTAGTACGTCTCCTTGGGGTGCTCCTGTTTTATTCGTAAAGAAGAAAGACGGGAGTATGCGACTTTGTATTGACTATCGAGAATTGAACCATGTCACCATCAAGAATAGGTATCCGCTACCTCGCATTGATGACCTGTTTGACCAGTTGCAAGGAGCACAATTCTTTTCAAAGATCGATCTTCGTTCTGGATATCATCAGCTGAAGATTAAAACTGAGGATATTCCAAAGACTGCCTTCAGAACTCGGTACGGGCATTATGAATTCTTAGTAATGTCTTTTGGATTGACTAATGCTCCTGCTGCCTTCATGGATATGATGAACCGTGTATTCAAAGAATATTTGGATCAGTTCGTTGTTGTCTTTATTGATGACATCCTCATCTATTCCAAAAGCCGTGAAGATCATGAGCGCCATTTGAAGCTGGTACTGCAAAGGCTTCGTGAAAACAAGCTATATGCCAAACTGAAGAAATGCGAGTTCTGGCTTGAGGAAGTAGCATTCCTTGGGCACGTGGTGTCAAAACATGGAGTATCTGTCGACCCGGCGAAGATTGAAGCCATACAAAGTTGGGAGCAACCGAAGTCGGTAACCGAAGTACGTAGCTTTCTGGGCTTAGCTGGTTATTATCGGAGATTTGTGGAAGGATTTTCTCGAATCGCTACTCCGTTAACTCAGCTGACTCGGAAAGATACAAAATTCGTATGGAGTGAGGAATGCGAGAAGAGTTTCCAAGAACTCAAGAGGAGACTCATTTCGGCACCTGTTTTGACAATACCATCTGGTTCGGATGGATTTGTTATCTACAGCGATGCTTCAGGCAAAGGGTTAGGATGTGTTCTCATGCAACATGGGAAAGTCATAGCCTATGCCTCACGACAACTCAAAGAATATGAGAGGAATTATCCTACTCATGATTTGGAGTTGGCAGCAGTCGTTTTTGCGTTGAAGATCTGGAGACACTACCTGTATGGGGAGAAAGTGGAGATCTATACAGATCATAAAAGCCTCAAATATTTCTTCACCCAAAAGGAACTCAACATGCGGCAACGACGTTGGCTTGAGCTGTTGAAAGATTACGATCATACCATCCAATACCATCCTGGAAAAGCAAACGTAGTAGCTGACGCATTGAGTAGAAGATCATATGCGGGTACGAGTGCAATATTTTTAACACAAAGGCCCATTTTGTATGACTTGCAAAGGATGGAGATAGAGATGAAGGCTCCAAGTACCCACATGATGATATCAAATATACGAGTAGAACCGACTTTAATCGATAAAGTTAAAGCTGCTCAAGCTACGGATATAGAGCTGATGCGTATGAAGAAGAAAGTGCAAGAAGGTGCTATTCCAGAAGCAAGAATCGATGAAGAAGGAATACTTCGAGTCAACTCCAGACTTTGTGTTCCTAACGATTTTGACTTGAAGCATAGAATAATGATGGAGGCACACAACACACCGTTTGCAATCCATCCTGGGAGTACCAAAATGTATCACGATCTTCGACATACATTTTGGTGGAGCAATATGAAAAGAGAGATCGCGGAGTTTATCTCGAGGTGTTTAACTTGTCAACGTGTAAAGGCGGAGCATCAAGTGCCAAAGGGTCCATTGCAACCACTTGAGATCCCGAAATGGAAGTGGGAACACATTACTATGGATTTTGTTACAGGTCTTCCCAAGGTTTCTCAAGGCATAGATGCGATTTGGGTTATTGTTGATAGATTAACCAAGTCCGCTCATTTCTTGCCGATACGTGAGACTTATTCCCTTGAACGTCTTGCTAGTATGTACGTGAACGAGATTGTGAGATTGCATGGCATGCCAGTATCCATAGTTTCGGATCGTGACCCAAGATTCACTTCACGATTTTGGGTTAGCTTGCAGAAAGCTATGGGCACGGATTTACGATTCAGTTCAGCATACCATCCTCAAACGGACGGACAATCAGAGAGGACTATTCAAACTCTTGAAGATCTATTAAGACTTTGTGTCTTAGATCTCAAAGGGAGTTGGGATAAGTACCTACCATTGGTGGAATTCTCCTACAACAACAGTTATCAGGCGAGCATAGGTATGGCTCCATTTGAGGCGTTGTATGGAAGAAAATGTCGTTCTCCAGTATGCTGGGACGAGGTGGGTGAAGCAACATTGTTGGGACCAGAATTGGTACGCATTACTACAGAGAAGATCCAAACGATTCGACAACGTATACAAACGGCACAGGATCGACAAAAGAGTTATGCGGATCTTCATCGGAAGGACGTGGAATTTAATATTGGGGATCATGTATTGTTACGTGTTGCACCATGGAAGGGAGTTACAAGATTTGGGAAGAGAGGAAAGCTCAATCCAAGATTTGTTGGTCCATTTGAGATTCTTGAGCGAATAGGAAATGTGGCATATAGACTCGCATTACCTCCAAGCATGTCTCGTGTTCATAATGTTTTTCACATATCTATGCTTCGTAAATATGTTAAAGACCCGAACCACATTATTGAGTTAGAACCAGACGAGATAGCTGAAGATTTAACGTACGAGGAGGTACCTGTTAAGATCTTGGATAGGAAAGAGCATGTCCTACGCACGAAGGTTATACCACAAGTTAAGGTTTTGTGGAGAAACCATGCTATTGAAGAAATGACCTGGGAGTTGGAATCAGAAATGAAAGCGAGGTATCCTCACCTTTTTGAAACATCAGGTGCGTACGTCAATTTCGAGGACGAAATTTCATAAGGAGGGGAGGTTGTAAGACCCCAACTTATTAATGAATAAAATCAAATTTTCTCTAAATATTATTGTGAATAATAAGGGGGTTAATTTGATATAATACTTTGGTTATGGGTGAAATGTGCAAATTTTGCAAAATAAGCAAGTGGTTATAAAATATTTATTTTTGGTCGGTGAATATTCGGTTGGTCGTGGAATATTCTTGCTGTCGGGGAATATTCGTACGACGACGCAGCCTTGTGTGGGCCCCATAACGGAAAGCGATTGGATGAAGAAAACGACAAGTATAAGTTGTTTATTAATAATGGCGTAGTTGTTACCGTTAACACTGTTTAAATACCCGGTGGTTAAAAATACAGTAATAACGCGTGGTTGCATAGTAGCACACGGATTGCACAGTATAGTTGAATTATTGATTCGTACGTAAGAAGGCACTACTCAATAATTGTTACAGTAGTTATTATTCAATATTTTATTTTATTGATTCAATAATTGCTGCGTTGATATTTTATATTATTGTTGTTTCAATAATTGTTGCTGCACAGTATTTTCATTTATCAGATCAATAATTCATATTATTTGAATAATATTATTAGATAACATTATTGGCAATGTCTAGAAAGTTCTGTCTAAGGAGAGGTTTGGTCATCTAATTGCGCGCCAGTAAGGAGAAATCCTTATTGGAAAGCCCCCTCTTTCCTGGGAACGGCCTGGTTGTCATAAATGTGATTCTGTAATATTATTTATGAATAATTAATTATTGATTCATATGATAAGGAAATATTTATTTTATGTGGATATAAATGAGGGATATATTTTTGTGGTTAAAAATGAAGGAGTTAATGTTGAGGTGTTTTATCAGTATTTTTATCGGAATGGAGGTATTAAAAATCAAATCAGGGTTTTTGAGAAATATTGCGGGTGTTATAATTTTTAATCCGACCGTTGGATCGTGGTAATTTTTGGATATGTTATACATATATAAGTTGAGTATATGTCCACAAATTTTGAACCGTTAAAAATGAACGTATGATTTATTATGAATTTTACAAGATGACTGGTTCAGAAATTGTTGAATTTTCGGAGTTTATCATTTTGGTGGAAAATTCTAGAATTGGTGGGCCCCACTTGTGGTTGGTGAAGAAATGTGCTGAATTATATTTCAAATGTGGTAGGTGGGAATAGTAGCAGGTAAAGCCATCAGGTTGCAGGTCAAACCTACCAAAATTTTCCTATAAATAGAGGGCTAAGTTAGAATTGAAAATTACACCAGAAACAAGTTTTCTCTCTTTCTCTCTCTAGATTATTGAGTGTATTTTGTGAGTATTTAGATACTTTGAGAGTTTCTATTCATCAGAGCAAGTTTCTTTCAGCCTTATACCGGTATTCCGACCAGAAGTACTGATATTTTGAGGTAAGGGATATTATTTTCTTCTTAATGATATTATTTTCTTCAATATCATTATGCTGAAATATTGATATGAGTTTTTATCAAATTTGGAACTTTTTGTGTCGGGGGTTACTATTCACGTATACGGCACTATTCACGTATACGGCACTATTCACGAATACGGCACTATTCACCGAAAAATAAAATTTTTCCTTTTTGTCCAAGATGTCTATTATGGTTACTATCTTTGATTGTATCCATGTTTTGATCTTTATTTTTGAATTCTGCTTCACAATTGATTATTATGAAGTATTATTGATCTTGAATAAACTGTTATACGAATCCCTACTATTTGTCCTTCTGTCTCATTGGATTCGTTCTCTTTAAGATATTTTTCATCATCCTCAGTCCTAAATGATGATACAAATGAATATCTTTGGCCTGTAGTGCAAAGATGTATAATTACTTGATGAATATCTTTGGCCTGTAGTGCAAAGATGAACAGGTGTTGAGATGAACATGATCGACTGATGATACAAATGAATATCTTTGGCCTGTAGTGCAAAGATGAATATTTGGTTAAAGATGATTATTAATTGATGTTACAGGGATAAAATATTGATGATGGACTTTTAAATCTTAGAAGATAGTAGAATTCTTTCTCTACTTGACTCTTCTAATGGTTTGTTGTTTCCGCTGCAGTGGTTGATCTAAAACTTGTTGTCGATTATATTTTATCAGATTTTTCCCTGTTGAAGACTAACGATAATTTGTTGTATATTATCTTAGTCATAATATTCTTTACTGGGCTAGTTGAGCTCACCCTTTTCCTTTTTGTTCCATTTTTCTTCTCAGGAGGTGAGAACATAGCAGGATCTAGTCGGGGTATGGAGTGATGGTTCTAGAAAGATGTATTAGCAGTCCTCACTATTTCTGTAAAATAGTGTTTGAATAATTGTAATGAGGATTTATTTGAGTGTGGATATTGTCTAGAAGACAATATTTGTATTTAAACTCACAGTATGTGTTGTCGTATTTTGCACAACAATTGTATTATTGAAGTTGTAGTTTGCTTTCTGTACCATGTATTTGGCGACTCAGAATGAGTGTTGTATACCTATTCTGGGGGCGTCACACTTATGCATTTAATGTCATTGTTTATTGTTTTATTTTTTGAACATTTATTTTTATTATTTATAATATCACTTTTTATGGGTGTTCATCATTTATAACGTCGTTATTTTACATTGTCAATAGTGTTATGATCACGGAACGATTAGAAGCAAAATAATTGAAGTTTTATATTCATTATTTTGTACAAATGTAAATTCTTAAGGAATTAACCTCGTATGTACATCTTAAAAAGTATGAATGTCATATAAGAATCCAAATAATGAGGAACAAAAATATAATTAAGTTGTGGAGGAAAATAAGTACGTATTTATAAATATATTACATGGAAAAAAAATAAAAATTTAAAATATCACTTAATAAAAAAAATGATAAAAAAAGCTTATCCACGTTACCACTTATTTATATTTTTCAAAAGTCATATCATCATTATTTTTTTAAGAAACTTATTCTTCTGTCTTAGAGTACAATGACTATATTATAAAAAATATTTATGAATAAAGTTGAAATCAATTATAGAGTACAAGAACTGGTTGTTTAATCAAATAAAATCATGCAATTCGGCTATACCAAAAGCCCTAAAATTTTGATTTGCCTGATTGGTGGGTAATGAAATGGATCCGGTTAATATATAATAAATTAATTAATTAATTAATACAGTATAGACATAGTTTCGAATCTATATATCCATAATGTATTTATCGATCTACGAAAGTTAATTTTATGGTAATTAGTGAAATATTCTCCGGCATTCTGCATACTTCACTGTTAGAAAAATAATACTAAAAAATATGTATGGCTGGGGAAAGGCTTCACCAAAGCCAATCCACCCAATACATTGTAAAAAAAAAAGCTGCATTTTTGGTAGTGCTCTCTCTCTCTCTCTCTAAAATTGCAGTGTCTTCTGCACGATTCTGGTAGTGCTCTCTCTAAAAGTACTTGCACTCTCCATCCCTGTATATATCTATACTTGTTTGTATATTTACTGAACTTGGAGCTTGTTTGTTGTTTGATTTGATTGAGTTTCTGTTTAAATTTGGATCCGTTTGAAATGTCTTGTTGATTATTGAGGTACTAGTTTTATCAGATTCAGATTCAGATTCAGAATTCTTGAATTTGCTATATTGTCCTGTATTCATTTATTTGTTTATTTTTAACTTCATGATCTGATGTTGGTTGTTTATTGACTGAAAAAGTTAATTCCCTTATTCGTCAGACACTTAGACTACTCTAAAACCATCAAGAAATCATCTGTTTATATTCCCTTCAAGCTGTTTGATGATTTTTCCATTAGAATACCTCCTACTGGTGGGCTATAGTTGTGAAGAGATTTTCTAAAAATGAATGGTGTTTATGGCAGTAATATGCAAATAGTTTCAAGCTAACCTTTTTATTTGTTTCGCAGAGTTAAAAGGATAAAATGTTGGCCTCAGAAAATGCAACTCATAGCTGATCTAGAATATAGTGGGAGCCATACTGTTTTCTTAGGATGCATATTTGGTCAGCCTTTTTCTATATAATCAAGTATTATAGTACTTATATGGGAGTGTTCCTGAGTGTTTGTACTTTTAATGATATTTCATATATTCAAGGTAGAATTTCCACTCGGTTAATTAATTGTCTGAAATTATCAATAGCTAAACATTCTTATAATTTATCCCTTCAGCCTGCTTAGACCCTTCCCCCATGATGAAACTCAAACCAAACCAATTATAGCTGCGAAGTTTGTCAAGTTGTTTAGAAAATATATCAATTTCTAACTAAGATACTTTACTCCCAAATGCACCACATGTATTTGAATACTCAAACAGTCAGGCATGAACGGAATTATTTGTTTCTTTCTATGCTTAATTGTTTGTCCTATTGAACTCAACCTTCTGCAATATTTCAGGTTTTGAATTTTAGAGCCGAGTAAAGATGTCGGAAGGTATTTCTTGCAGTTTCTTTCTTTCTCTGAATCACTTTCTTCTCAGAACTTAATTCTTTCAAACTTACTAACTCTATGTCTACCTAATGTGTTTGTTCATTTTGTTGAAGGGGACAATGGATCAACAAAAACAAAACCTATTGTGTCTCCCTATGATGAGGCAATGGATGCTCTGTCCTCTCTGATTACAAAGCGTACTCGTGCCGATAAAAGCAACAGTGGAGATCGATTTGATTTTCTGTTTGATTATATCAAAGTAATTCTCTTATTGATTTGGAAAATCTGTTTATAAATTTCTGCATACTTGCTACGTTACAGATCCAAGCTAATAATTTACAATTATGAAGTATAGATGCTGGAATTGGGCGAGCCGATTTCGCAGATGAAGGTTATCCACGTAGCAGGCACCAAAGGAAAGGTAATAAGTTTGTATTACAAAAGAGTGAAATAGTTTTTCATTCATTACTGAAATCTTGTGTTTTAAATGAATTCTCGTGGCTGATGGCTTACAAATTGTACTATTTCTGTTTAGATACTTATGTTTAAAACTCAAGAATGCTGTAATTGACTCTTCTTGTTAGTTTCTGGTAATTAAATTTGATTCTTGTAAAAGATGAATTTTTGTGTCCATTAATCATATTTACTATCTCTTACAATTTTAGCTTTCGTAATGATCTTAATGCTGTCACTGTTGGTTCTTGGTTCTTGGGCATCGAGGCATGTTTTTTGAGTCGGAAAATAAATTCATAACTGCAATCAATAGAAAGGGTGACCTGTGAGGTTTTTTCATGTACCATCACCATTGTGGGGGAAAACTCAAAAGAAACTTTGAAGTTGAAATGATTTTCTGGTCTTCCCTTTGTGATATCTAAGATCTGAGAGCATGTTTTTATCAAAAGTTAGATCATTGGACCAGAAAAGTGCAGGCAGCTCGACTTCCTTACCAGTCATTGAAACGCAAGCCTTCCTTTATATCCGGTCTGTCATCAATCCTGATTTCTTATGTTGACCTTTCCCGGTGAAGGACAACCTTCTATGTTTTTATATGGGACTTTCGATATATATATATATATACACCACCGATCCGGTCCGGGAGTCCGGATTTTCTTAAAATCCGGACCTTTTTTTTTTTTTTTTTTTTGCTTTTTTTTTTTAAAACAACTAAAAAAAATATTTAATATTTTATGGAACTGAAATTCTTTCATAATATAATGTTTTGGGTGTGTTTTGAATACCTATACCAAAAAGTGGTGGTACAGTCTGCACAGACTGTACCACCATATTTTGTTATACGTACCCAAATCACGCCCAAAACACTTTATTATGAAAAAATTTCAATTCCATAAATTTTTTTTTTTTTTTAGTTGTTTCAAAAAAAAAAAAGCAAAAATAAAAATAAAAAATAAAGGTCCGAATTTTATAGAGTCCGGGATCCCGGACTGGATCCGGACTCTATATATATATATATATATATATATATACACACACACATTTCTTTTTTCAATTCTGTATGAATTCTCTTTCTTTTTGAAAATTTCATATGATTTTGAATCAGCCGAGTCATTGCTTGTTGTACCTCTATCACCTGGGTTATTGATCCTCTTTAGTTTCTTGTTACAGGAACAGTTGTATTAATTAAATAGAAAAAAATTATGTAGGGAGTAAACTACAAAGAGTCCTTCATGAATTACAGCAAGTGTAGAAAAAATAGAAGAAAAAAATTAAAATCGATGGATTCTACAAACTTTTATCTTGTTGCATTAATTAGGGCTGGGTCTATTGTCATCTTTCCTTCAGTGGGGTTGGCATATGTATGTTATACAACATTGAGTTCCTTTCTCTGCCTTTCTTGTTGCTTTGTATCCACTAGAAATGTAATACCGAGTCAAATAGTGGTGTCTAGTATGACTCTTAGTATTTTTGTGCTCCAGATTTAGGAGACAGTGACACGATTCAGTAATCATCATCTTCAAATCTTATTCTGTCAATTTGTTTTTTGATGAATAGAGTGAAAGGTCAACAGTGACAAGTATATATTGCTATCTTTCCTCCAGTGGGGTTGGCATATGTATGTTATACCACATGAGGTACTTCTCTCTGCCTTTCTTGCTTCTGTGTGTCCACTAGAAATGTGACAAGGATTCAAATATTGGTGTCTTGTATGACTCTTAGAATCGTGTGATCCTATTTATAGGAGACAGTGATACAATTCAATGGTCATCATCTCCAGATTTTATTCAGTCAAATTGTTTTTGAAAAATGAAGTGGAAGGCCAACAGTGACAAGTATATTGCCATCTTTCCTCCAATGGGGTTGGCATAAGTAAGTTAAACAAGTAGGGTACCTCTCTGCCTTACTTGCTGCCTTGTATCCACAATAAATATAACACAGAGTCAAATGGTGGTGTCTAGTATGACTATTAAAATTGTTTGATCTAGATGTCAGGAAACAGTGACACGACTCAATAAGCATCATCTCCAGATTTTATTCTGGCAATTTATTTTTGATAAATAAAGTAAAAGGCCAACATTGACAACAGTAGGAGTCAAACCCATATTTTCTCCACTTAAGTTTAAGTGGATCAATGTAGAAGGAGCCAGTTAATTAAAGTCTTTTGTGAAACTTGAGTGAACCAGGTAGCAGGTGCATTCCTTCAGTCCTCTGCTTGGGGTCTTGCTTGGGGGTAAGAAAAATAAAATTGTTTGATGGATAAACTGTGCTCTTATCCTATCACATGTACAATATAAGTACTCCCCACACATTGAATTGTTAACGATCTTTCCTTGGTGGCAAGGAAGTATTTGCTGATTAATTGAACCCGTTTGGCAGATTTTTCAATTCCAAGGAAAAACTCTTATCGTCTATAGGAAAATTCCAAATTCTCTTTTTAGGGCTTCAATTCTCAAAACTAAGTCTGGCTCATAAGGGAAAAAAGTTCTTGCAGAGAACTGGAGCAGAAACTACACATTCACAGCTAGCACCTATGCTTTCCACGGGGCTATTTCTTAAGCTGCATTATACACCTTTTTTGATTGATCTGACCAAACTAACAAAATCAATATGTTCAGGATATTTTTTACAGTTCATATCAAGTATATACACAAACATATACATTTGCTGCTACATATAATGCACTATTAGATTTCATGGTTATTGATTGATTTCTTATTTTTCTTTGCCATTTGCCACACTCTAGAGAAATCAAGTAAAACCTTATTTTTTTTTTTTGTGATAAGTCAAAACCTTTATTCTCTGCAAAAGATTTAGAGAAGTTAAATTTGTCTGTAAATTTTGTATGTATACGGACGCGTTTCACTGATTATATTTCAACCACAAATTGTGAAGGGATCGACATGCACTTTTATAGAAGCTATATTACGTAATTGTGGGTTCCACACTGGGCTTTTCACATCTCCTCATCTCATTGACATTCGAGAAAGATTTCGATTGGATGGGTAAGGTTCTCAACATTTAATTAATATATATATGCAGATTGGCCCAAAGTTGTCTACTATTCTTCCCATCTTTTAGAGCATGATTTCTTACTAATTCTAGTTTTACATCCCCCTGCCTCCTGCTCCCCAAGACAATCAAGACATTCACAGATAGATAAATGTTGTGGTCACATTTCTAGGATTTCATATTTGGGGGTATGTTAATGTTATGACTATGTTTTTCTTTTAGTTTTTGAGTGGACTAGGGATGTGATTTATTGGCAAAGCTTCTTTATGAGGTGTAATGTTCCACTTGCTCTATTTTACCCACCCTCTATGAAGACGGGATTTTATGGCTAGACAGAAAGTTGATGAGTTACGCTAATCAAAAACGTTTTATTTCAATATTCATTTTGTTAGGGCTGAAACTTATAGTTTGTATGATATCTTAAGCTGAAACTTATAGTTTGTATGACATCTTAAGGCATTTAAAGAATCTAAATTTCTTTCACTCTGGAGATTGCTGCATATTTGGGCCTACTACTTAAATGCCTATTGTACTTTCTTTTCAGCAGAAAAATTCTGATCTTATATATACTGTATACCACGTTGGCTGTTTTATAATATATTAAATTTTTACTTGCAAGTTTGAGAGATATTTGTAAGATTTTGTTAACTTTCTAATTTTATCCTTTATTTCATTGAGGCACATGGAAAGAATACATATACTTGTAACCCCCAGTTAAAGTGTGAAAATATGTAAAGTAATGGTGCAAATCTATGTAGTAACATTTCTTTTCTTGTTGTTCATTTCAGTGTGGATGTATGCGAAGAGAAGTTTTTGGCATATTTCTGGTGGTGTTTTGATAGACTGAAGGCATGAACATTTATATCAATTTTTTCGATTACTTGTTTGTTAACTTATATTTTATATTGTATTCTGAGTCATATTTGTTCAGAATGTTTATAGTTTTGTTGATTTCTTAGCATCTAATTTCAGTAAATTCTTTGAGAAATTGCTTGTAACACCCCCTTCTCGAATAGGAAGGGGAGGTCACGTGCAAAATACAAAAAAACTCAAAATAATTAACATATCAAAATATTTAGTAGTTGATAATTCCAAAAATAACGAATTAAATACAATTCTTCAATTATTTACAGAATAATCACAATTTATCAAAATCTAAAATCAAATCAACCTAGCTGGCCAATTGTAGCTCTCTTCACACAAAACCCTAAATTGCCCCTACAAACCTGTCTGAAGAAAAACACAGCATGAATCAAATGCTCAGTACGGATAAAGATATACAAAAGATGCACAATTGAAATACGGAATCAACTGACAAAATACTGAATATGGCCTCAAGCATAAATACAGACAATATAATCTCCCAAGTCTGAGTAGAATATAGCCGAATCAATAGAATTAACGAAACAAACAGAAGGCTGAAACAAAGTGGCTAAGTGATTATTTCATACTGAGCTCAAAACAAAATAGAACCTTGCCACATACACAGTCAAAATAATGCCACACATGCAAATTACACATTGGACCACGAATCCAAATGCATGCAAATCGGAAGGTATGTCTAGCACAAATATCATCAATCCGCAAAACAGAACAGAAACTAGGCCGACCCATACACATCCTGAACAAACATATCAATTCACCAAAGCTCACACCTAGAAAAAATATACAAAAGGATACGCCATGGACTGATCACACCGCCACGGAAAGTGTATGGTGCTAAGGGGACATACCTGTGATACCCCCACATTTGATTATAGCTCAATATACCCTATCACTTATTCTACAAAGATATGATGTCACAACACATGCGACATAATACTAAAAAAAAGTTCTTAAAGTACATGTTGAACCAAATTATATCATAGACAAAATACCTTCAAAGTAATGTAACAACATGTAACTCTCTACAAAGATCAATAAAAGTTCTATGCTTGAAGAACTAATTCAAAAGATTACAAAATATGAAGTTCGGAACATCTAGATCAAACCAAAGCAAAATAAAGATTTGACTAGAAACATAACAATTAAGCTAGTACCAAATTCTAAACGATTAACAGTACAAACAAATCAACATAATGATAGTCACTGAAGAAATATGGAATATGTTCAAATTATAATAGAAAGAAAAAAGTTCATATTACAGAATAAAGTCAAGTTATTAAAGATCAAACTTCTATTCAAGAGTGTCAATAAAAATATAAGAAAAATGTAACGAATGACGAGATATCATTAGATATATATAGAATACAACAATAATCAAAGGAGTGGAGCACGGAATTGATAATCAAATCCACTAATAGCACACTCCACAAAATCTTAACCTCCAATGCCAACGATATCAAATACGAAATCTTTTTTTTTTTTTTTGCTAATTTGGGGGTGAGGGTTGAACCCAGGATCTCTTGCTTTGCAAGAGGTCTGGGGTACCAATTTAGCCGAGGCCAGTTGGTTCAAATACAATATCTTAATCACCACCTAAATATATTGACCCCAAATTAAATATATAATTCAAACTAATAATTCTAAAACACTTTTAACCTATTCAAGTGCCTTTAATTATTCACGTTAGATCATTTATTAATGCCCCAAAGTATAAAAATTTAATAGTGAAAGTCGATAAATCTTAAAACCTTAATATGACAACTTATTTTCAAGACCTCTGTCCATTGTATCGATCATATCAATCTGATTTTATAATTATTTTACAAATTAAATAATTTTAACAGAAACTAAACTTCAAATACATCAATTTAGCCCCAAGAATCACTCAAATTGGATTTAAAATCTTCAAGTTATCCATTTTTAAATATTAGAACTTGTTGCTGAAAATTCTGCTACAAAAATCTAGATCAATCCTTTCTTAAAATTCATAACAAATCATACGTTAATCTTTAACGGTTCAAAATTGGTGAACATATTCTCAACTTGTATATCTACAATATATTGGATTAAGAGATATAGCCCACACAATAGACCTTAAAATATCGAAACTGATTTTTAGATTTTAACATTTACATTCAATCAAATTATCTTCCTTTATATATATTTATCTCTTATTTCCGATTATCATGATATCTAAATTCATGTCTATATTTTAATTACAAATAATCCCTTGAATAAAAATTCGCATATTAATATTTTAAAATTATAATACAAAATAATTTTACTTTGTTCGTCCTTCTACAAATCACAACAATAAATAATCTGACTTTCGGGTCTTCTAGAATCTTCAAAATCTTTTCATGTTTTCTCAAAAATTATAGCTCTCAAAAAGATATATTATGAAATAGGCTCAAAAATCACTTGATTCAGAGTTAATATGATTGACTTATGAATTTTCAAACTTAAGGCTGAAAATCGTTACGGGAATCAATATATGTTGCGGTTTTCAGCAATTTAAGGCATGGGGTAATTCCAAATAACTTCTCTTCCTCTTTTATAATTGTGGAGAACAAAAAACTAAAGAAATAGGCTTTGAATTCACTCAATTTTGACGTTAGATGAATTAATTATGATTTTTCTAATGAGTTGTAGTGCATATGAAAATTTTACTCGGGAATTCAATTAACCAAATTAGAATAGGATTAGAGTTACATCTCTACTCCTTAAATATAATAAGGAAACAATAGGAGTTACCAAAACCTTAATGGACTCTTTAATTTTAATGAAATCAATTATTAAATTATCTACTAAAAGAATTTAACTTTCCAAGCGAAATAAATTAAAAAATAGTAACTTATCTTTTCCAATTCAATTATGCTTTTAGGAAAAATAAAATTAATATTTAATTATTAACAAAAATCCGGGTTATTACATTGCTGCTTTTAGAAATACTGAGTCACAACAAGGTTGTGGTAATCATTATAAGATTGCCAGTAAATATAGTTTCTGATATGTTTTATTAAGTTCACTAATTTCTGTGATGTTATTGATTAATGTTCTGAACCATCTTAGTTGATATATAAATGGGGTTGGTGTCTTCTTGGGCCTTGAAGTTTGACAGAAGAAATATCTATTTAAAATGATACGTTTTTTTGATATTTTTTGAGCATAATCAACTGTGTTATGCAATTGCAAATTCAGAAATTTGACGACTTCTCGGTGTTTTTTTGCACTATAACTTGTAAAGATATAAATACAAAATTAGTTTCTTGTATTAATGTGCCCTCATCTTACTCTTGTTCCTATATCCTACTCTTTTGTTACTTAACATGTTGGTGTCTTCATGTCTCTGATTCCCCATATTCCCACCATTTGACGTGGGCATTGATGTGTACAAAGAAATGATGTATAGAGTTTTTTTATCAAGGATATAGCGGTATGAAGTTGGGTTTGCAGGCTTGGAATAGGCGATAAATGTTTACATATATAGACTGCTTTAGGAGCTGTAGAATTTTCTGCAGGGTTAATTACCTTTAACATGGGTGGGATGATTAAGGGTCTAACCTAGAGTTAAATTCAGGCATAATTGACATTTTCGAGTGATTCGGGAACAGAAAAGGTTAAGGTTTGCAATAGAGAGATCTTGAACCCTGGACATAGTAAAATTGTTAGAATAATATGAAGTAGGACACACTAAAATTGTTTACTGAAAAGTATCTGGGTTTCCTATCTAATTATACACTTTTTTTCTCATGCTTGCTGCAGGAAAGAACCAATGATGATATACCGATGCCTACTTACTTTCGATTTCTTGCCCTACTTGCCTTCAAGATATTTGCAGGAGAGCAGGTATTGGAGCATTTCCTTTACCAACCCACCCTGCACATAACTGCACAATCACTATCTCTACCTAATATTATATAGTAGAATTTTGGTACACACATCTCAGTCTTTATATCCTGTTCTCAAGGATGAAACAACCAGAAGTTTAACCATTGTGGGGATTAACTTTGGCACAGGTGGATGTTGCTATCTTGGAGGTTGGTTTAGGTGGAAAGTTTGATGCAACAAATGTGGTATGCACAAATCTAGAGAGTCTTCCAAGTTGGAGGATAGTTTTTCTAAGATTTGAGAATTAACTCTCACTTTTCATTTGCTGTCATTCTCATGCTAGGACAAAATTATTGGAATAAAATGTCTCGTACAATAACCAATGCCATCACTTTCAGGTTCAGTCACCAGTTGTATGCGGTATATCATCCCTGGGGTATGACCACATGGAAATTCTTGGTTAGTTTCGGTTCCTGCAACTGTTTGTCTTAAATTCAAATTCTTCTTGGTGTATTCACAAGTGTGTGTTAGATAGTTTATTTGTTTCACTTGAGATACTGAAACATATCATCATACAATTTTCTGTGGTGTACAACATTTGCAGCACTGAGCAATAACTTTTTATCACAACTCATTAGTCATGATACAATTGCACAATGTCTTGTTCACAACAAATATATGGACTCCTGCAAACACTATCTAGACCGTCCAAATATTAGGGTTGTTTTAGTTTAGCTAGTGAAATATATTGGAACTGTTTCACAAAGAGTAAATCAGGACTAATGTCCAGTCCAGTTTGCATGGGGTCGTGATTGGTATGTCAAATGAACACATGGTATTGATCTGTGTTTATCCATTTTCAGGAGAAGAGGGAGCCACTTTTCACTTTCTTGTCTATTGATCAATTTTTTTTCCCTTCCTTCTAATTGACGTTTAAGGTTTATTAATGAAATCGAGAATATAACTTCCTGGTTGGAGGTTTAAGGCTCACTCTCATGCGATTGAAGATAATATACCCGACGTCTTTCTATCATGTGCTTCCAGTGATTAATATGCGCGCTTGTAGGCACGGAAACTGCTGACCGATACTTGTGCTCTTGACCTGAAAGTTGAATACTCTTCACAGCTTTGTATGCATGTGCAGTCTGAGTTGCCTATAGGTTATAATTGGCATAGTCTATACTCTATAGGTTATAATTTTGTTTGGGGATGCCTTTATTAGAATCCGAGTATGATGTAGCAATTTGTGTAATTATGAACTTGTTAGACATAATTCTTTGGTACTTCTAAATCTAATTTGTAGAGTACAACAAGATATTTGTGAAACGTTGGCTACTTGTTTTAAAGCATCACCTTCCTTTTTGGTTTCAAGCTTTCAATTTCTACTTGTGCTGTCAGAATTTTTGGTACTCAGGCTTTTAACAGTGACAGTGTAAAACGAGCTTCTAATAGTGTAAACCAGAACTGATTGGTCCAAAGTTTAAGAGATTTGTAGTTTGAGTTTCATTAGTTTGAATATCACATTACTTTCAAGCAATCAAGTCTAGTTTCTTAGTTTGCTTTGATATCTGTGATGAGCAGGGAATACTCTAGGAGCAATTGCTGGAGAGAAGGCCGGTATCTTTAAGGTGTTTGTCACACTCATTTCTTGGAATATAATGTTTTGAAGTAGGACATTTTGCTGATATCCAAAAACACTATACTTTCTCCCTCCATCCCTCAAAAACTGGCTTAGTTTTATAGTCAAATTAACCATTTTTGTAATCAAAATTTATGTATTTTCTTATAAATATAGGTGGAGAAACTGTACACATTAGAACTATATTGAATGTACTACTTCGGTACTACCTCTAATTTTCATGAAGTTGAAAATGTAAATAAATATGTTTAGTTTTCAATTCTAAAATTGGTCAATTTGACCAAAAAAGTCAAACTAAGCTAGTTTTTCAAGGACCGAGGTAGTAGTATTTTATTTTTTTGTTTTCAAATAGTAAATTTTATTTTTGTCGTCTTTACTTTTTAGTTATCTGATTTTTTTCTTATTTTTTTGTCTTGATCCATCAAATGATGCAAAATAGTAAATCCCAATTTTGTTATCTTTGCTTTTTCCCTCTTGTTACTCTTTTTGTATTCATCCTTCATGGTGCAGAAAGGAGTTCCAGCCTTTAGTGTTCCCCAGCCTGATGAAGCTATGCACGTGCTTGAAGAGACAGCTAGAGTCTTGGATGTAAGTTGTAATAACTGATTATTAAGTCTAGTTCAACACAAAATTAATAGACCATCTAATTTTTTGGAATTGTAAATCGACTTGAGCTCAATCCAATGTATGGAAATAGTTGTTTTTTCAAAATCAAGAATTTATTTATTGCTCTTTGTTGAGTTGTTGACTGCCTATCAGTCAGAAGTGTTGAAGTATTCAGAAGTTGTAAGGCTCTTGGACCTGTAGAGCTCAGTGGCTCAAGACGAGTCGAACTACTGAGTTTTATTGTCACAAAAATTTGTGGCTAAAAATAATGAAAACCATTCTTTTCCCTCCCTACTAAAGCAACACCCTCATTCAAGTCTTGACCAAATATATTGTATTACTACTTAAATGCTTTTGCATACTTCTACCATCTACAAAAAGCATGAATATATGAGATTCAATAACTACATAGTAGGTTACTTAAGCTACACTATAGTGGAAAAATGAGATGCTGTTCTATGGATAAAATTGCATATTATGATGATTACAGGTACCTCTAAAAGTAGCAACTCCATTGGACCCCCATTTGCTGAACGGTCTGCATCTTGGGCTTCATGGTGATCACCAGTACTTAAATGCTGGTCTTGCTATAGCATTATGCTCTACTTGGCTTCAAAAGACTGGCCATATTGAATTCAATTACCTGGAACAGACTGTAAGTTCTTCCAGATGAGAGTTTTTGTTTTCATCGTTTTGATTTATATAAGATAGTTCTTTTTTTTTTTTCTGCTTGGAAATAGAGTTCTCTGCCTGAGCAGTTCATTGAAGGGCTTACAACAGCTACATTGCAAGGTCGAGCCCAGGTTGTCCCTGATCAGTTCATTGATATTGAAAAGCAAGGGGATCTGGTGTTCTATTTGGATGGAGCCCATAGTCCTGAAAGCATGGAAGTATGTGCAAAATGGTTTTCTCTTGCCATCAAGGAAGATAAGGAATGTCAGAAATCCTTAAATAATCAAGCACCTGATAGCTCCAGGGTCTCGGAGGATGTTCTACATGTTTCCCATTCTGAAGCCTTCAAAAAGAACTCTATACAGGTAAGACCCTAAAATTTCAATATTTGTAAGATGCAAGTTGAAAATTATCAGTTGATGTGTTTATTGTGTGCAAGGTAATTTTATTTTTTGTTTGTACATGTTTGGAAAAAGTAACAAATACCAAATATGTTGTTGACAAGGAGAGTCAATCCTCAATCGTCTATGAAAATAGTATTTTTTTGACAGTCTATTAAACATTATTTTTCAAACATTATTCTGCTCACTTATGGGTCAAACGCTTCATAAGAGTGTAATAACTGCTTTAATTCCCTATGATTTATGCAAGGTGATAAATGAGTGGTCAGAAAGCCATTACTAGAAAGTTTTTTTTAAAAAAAAATATGTTTATAATTCATTTCAGAAAGGACTCAAGTATCGGTCATTTTTTCTGAATATCAAAACTGTAACAATTAGAATCCTACCTTGAGTAAGCTATTCTAGAGGACTATTTGTGACAACTGTACAGGTTTGCGATCAATTGTTGCTAGACAACATATTGTGACTGTCTTCACATAGTGATCTGCAATTTGCTTGAATTTGAACTTTAAAAAATAAAAATAAAAATAATTTCAATATACATCTTGTGTTTATTGAATACGTGTCTTCAAATAATAACTTGTTAATTTGCTTGAACTTGAACTAAACCCAAATATTTAATTTCAAAATCCTTTAATCATTTATTATATATGAAGTCAAGAATTTGAAAATGCATTTTGATATTACTGTCTAGTTCAGCAACAAACAGTAGCCATTCCACATTGGACAAAGATAGTCATGATATGTGTATTAACTTTTGTATGTGTTGTGAATTTGTATAGTTTGATTTTGTTCTTGAGAAGCTCTTAAATGTTTTGGTATTTGATAACTCCATAATACTTAAATCAATCCTTTCTGTCATTATTGTAGCAATTCTTTGTATGATGCTTCATATTCTTCTAAGCATTGTGGCTTACATGTGCAGATATTGTTGTTCAATTGTATGTCGGTGAGGGATCCACAGTTACTCCTTCCACAACTTATAAACACCTGCGCTAGTCACGGTATGTATATATTTCATTGAGAAACGTCATTTGAATTAGTCACAATACACTATTAACTACCCCTCCGGGTGGTTGTATGTAAAATTATGCATATAACTTGGACATGCTGCTGATGAATCAGTGTGACGTTAACTTAAAACAGACAGAACAATCTTTAACTATCCAACCCATGCATATTTATCTGCGGTCAATTTCTGAAGCAAAGTAACCGGTTAGATGAAATATAGTCGAACTTTGTTTTAAGACATTTATAATGTTGATTTTGATTGTTCAGGAGTCAACTTCAGGCAGGCACTATTTGTTCCGAACGTATCAGTGTATAACAAGGTCGGGACCAGTGCCTTACAACCAACTGATTCCCAGGTTGATGTGTCATGGCAGTTGACTCTACAAAGATTATACGAGTACATTACCCATGGTGAAAAAGGTGCTAATCTTATTCTTAAAAAAATATTTTCCTGCTTCAGGTATTGCTAGTCTTGACATCACATAGCATTTCATATTTCCTTGTGTAATTGGTACTAAGAAAAAATTAGAGCATTATGGATACACTGGTAATTCACAATAGGTTTCATGTGTTTGGATTTTTTTTGATGTTTGTAGTATGTCAGATATGTGTGGAATATTTGTTTTATTCATTTTCATGGTAAAGAAAATGACTCGATATGATTGAATGCAGGGGACTCACAGAGTGCAGATCTCACAAGTGATGAAGGTAAAGATGATAATGAAAGACTTATCAGGAGGTGTGAGAACAGCACTGTGTTTCCTTCACTCCCTTTAGCAATTAAATGGTTGAGGGACACTGCCCTGCATAATCAGTCTGTTCGCTATCAGGTAATGTGACTTTTTACATTAGAGAATAGAGATTGTAGGATACATGTGTTGGACAATTAATCTATTTTATCTTTAAAAAGATGGAGCATATGGCTTACCGATAAAAAAAAATAGAAAAAAGAAAAAGGAAAAAAAGGTTGGGGCATATGGCTTATCTATTAAAAAAGAAAGGGAAAAAGGATGGGGCATATGGCTTGCTGATGTGGTTGTTGAGGATGTAGATATCTTCCAGAGGAGGATTGCTAGAACACTGGATGTTTTCCATCGTAAAGTATCTCTGTGGAGGTAAAAGACATCATTATATTATATAGTCAACAAATCTCGTTCCTTAGTAAAGATGTTCTTGTGGCAGAATAATTTTAAACATGCACAATCAAGCCCTTAAAAATTAAAATTACATTTTGATAGAATAGGAAACACTTGCTTCAGTGCCAAGTTTCTCCATTTCTTACCGTTAGTGATGATGCTCAATATTTGATAAATTGTAATGCAAGGAAGAATAAGTTGATAAACTGCAAGATGTGACCAATAAGCATGAAAACTGATAACTAAGGTATTGTCACTAATGTTTACTGTATGAAGTTCTCAACTAAGGGCAACAGATTACTATAAGGTCTGCTATAAGTTTATTCTTGTAGTTTCAATGTGTTGGTTTCCTGGAAATATGCTGCTCCACTTGTTGCTGCACACAGACACAAGTTTCGAGTTCTGTTTTTATCTTCTAATCTTTGGTTGATTTGTCAGGTTCTTGTAACTGGTTCTTTACATCTTGTGGGTGATGTATTAAAATTAGTCAAGAAGTGAGGTATGGATCAAGTTTTTACCCCTTTAGTTGCATGTGGTTCTGCATCCATGGCAAGATTTGGGATGAGTTACTTGTATCAGGCAACTTCTCGAATCAAATGCCAATGGAATTTCTTTTAGGTAACGTCTTACAGAAGCTGAACTCAATTCGTGCCCGCGGTTCCCTGCATGAAATGCTCATTCTGTCGGATGTTGGATTCGATTGCTGACTTGTAGTTGCAGTGTTGCACCCATTACAAATATTTTTTATATTTCTAGTTTTCTCACATTACTTGCATGGATAAACTCCTGGTATTTGAAGTTTCTATCATGAGGACCTCAAGGGATATGACTTGTGTACTTTTCATTTGTGTATGTAGAGTATTTGGTGATCAATGAGGAAATATCGTTATTGGGGATATCTCAAATTTAACTCTGTAGTTTTATATTAGGGGATGATGAAATCATTTGAAACTAAACTTTCAATGGCAATAACAACTTGCAAAAGTAGCATATCCTATAAAGTAGGAATTCATGCTAGTTTGACCATATTATCTAATCAAAGCACTAGGTGAAAGCTCTCAGTATATGTCATCTCATTGCAGTATCCATAGCACTAGGAGTATCCTTTTTTATATTATCTGTTTGATCATAAATACCATTCTCTTTAAGAGGTTCCATATGTTCACCAGGATTCTCATTCCTTGTAAATTCACATGCTTGTGTGGTTTTGGTTGAAAAACTATGTAAGAACTAATAGTCAACAATTTAAACAAGGAAGTTTTGTTGTTCTTTTCTTCTTTCTATCCAACATGGCTACTCCATTCTTCTCTAAAGAGAGAACAAAAAGGATTTGAGTACTTTAAAGACAACATTAACATGGTAAGCACCTAACTCGGTCGAATTCTCTCATTCGGATTCTGAAATAGCTTCAAGCTCGTTGGTAAATGGTCTTGCATGTGTTGTTGGGGTTGCATTTCTTGAACTTGTTGAGCTAAAAGGATTTGGTGGTATGGCTGGACAGTCTTCTGCTTCGAGCATTTGAATCACATGTTTCATTGAAGGTCGGTTTACTGGATGCCACCATCCTATGCACCAAAGTCCCACAATGGTTAGCTTTCTTGCTATGTTGTTATCAACTTCTTCCTGGATTTGGATAGTCAGTTCTCCTCCTTGCTCCAAGCGATGGAAAATCCATTCCGGAAAATATGTTTCATCCGAACTTTCTGTTCCAACAGGAGCATTGTCCTTTGCTCCAACCATCTCAAGCAACAACATTCCGAAACTATAAACATCCGATTTGGAGGACACTTTTCCAAAATTTCTAGGAAAAACTTCTGGAGCGTTATAGCCTATTGTCCCCCTAGCCATAGTCATAGACACTAAACTTTGACCCTTGAACATAACTTTGCTAAACCAAAATCAGATATTTTTGGATTAAAATTTTGGTCCAACAAAATATTATGAGGTTTAATATCAAAATGGAGGATTCTTTGGGCACACCCTTGGTGAAGATACTCGATGCCTTTGGTAAAGGAATCTGTTGTTGTGATTTCTTCCTGAGCATACGAACTTTTCGAGTGAATTATTAGGTAGAAACTCATAAACAAGTGCTCTGTTAGAACCATCGGCACAATATCCAACCAAGCGAACCACATTGACATGGTGGATTAGGCCAATTGTACTCACTTCGTTGATAAACTCTTCCCCATTTCCTTTGGAATCGGCATTGTTGAGGACCTTAACAGCAACAAGAACATCACCAGAAAGTTGTCCTTTGTACACTGATCCGTACCCTCCTTGGCCTATTTTTTCCTTGAACTGATTGGCGATCTTTCTAATGTCAACATAGGAGTATCTTGTCGGCTTAAGAGCTTTGTAATCCGCCAAAAACATTTCGATCTTGAGTCGGTCTTCCTTCTTTTGCTTATTTGTCTCGATAACTTAATAAAAAGCAACAAACAGTAGCAAAATAAAGAAGGGACCTCCAATTTCACCTACAAGATGGATGAATAAATAAAGTTGAGAGAAAAATAACAATTTTTATAACATGGTGGGTATTGTCAAGTTATTCACCTGCTAAAATTGCTTTATTTGGTGGTCCATGATCTGTAAAATATATATTGAAAGATTTGTTAGGCCGACGTCGAATGATTACTTGTGATGAAATCTCACATAGTAATATTATTCATTTCGTGAATAAAATAATATCCACAAATGAAGTACGTACTGATTTGAGAATTGAGTTTCCAAAAAAACACTAGAGAAAAGTAAAATAAAAAATGAATTATGTACGTACCTTTGGGGAAGCATATAGTAGTAGGGTCATCAGGCTTCATACCGGTAGAGCTGATGTTATTCTTGAGTTTGCAGTACTGTCCTTCAGCTTCACAATAACTACAATTCGGTGTGTCCCAAGTGATCAGTACTGCTGCATAGTAATAAGACCATGGGACAAATGAAACGTTGTACATCTTGGTACAAGATTTTAGGGGCGCTTCAAAAGTCTTAATGGGAGAGCTGATGGTATACAGCAAATCAGTCTGGCCGTTTAGAGAAGTAATTGCCATTACATCATCATAATGTTTTGCGGAGCAATTCAAAATGCTAAGTTCTGGGTTATAACTATTACTAGTTACTAGTTCAGCTTTGAGCGGCGTTGAGTTTTGGGTGTTGAGAAGCTGCAGCTTAGCGGGAGTTTGGCTCTGATAAAAATAATGGGCGTCCATCCGTCGAAGTCTGTAATCGATAGATTGGACTGATGCTTCTAGAGAGAAGGAGAGCTGGAGTCCCCGGAGGGAAGTGTTGGCCTGGTATTGGAACTCCAACACTGTACTGTTATCTCATTGAATGTCACAATAAAGTTGAAAGCCAGGGTAGCCACAATGCTCTGGTTGGTCTTTGGTTCGGAATGGAAATCGGATGATTGGACCGTCGTGCTTGCATCTCGTAACCTTGCACTCATTTTGGCCAACAACACCAAACACTAGCAAGCTAAATAAATGAAGCAACAACATCATGTTGAATATCATATCCATGTTAATTTTTTCCCTTCCTCTCAACACTCTCCTCAACATATACATTCCTCCCTCCATATTACTTGATTTGTGCTGGGGGTGGGGTGGGAAATTACTCAACAATTTAACGATTATTCTGACAAAAACATATATATGATGGAGTCCAGATATTTATTTACTTTTCTTGGTTGACTTGGAGTCGTTTCAGTCGGCCAACTATGTACACAAACTACACAAAATTAATGAATTCGTAAAAGACCAAGTGGTGGAAAGCAACATCATCTCCGTTCCAAATTAATATCTAATGAATTATGAGTCCAATAATTTAAAGTATTTTTAAATTCAAAACTGAAATAATTAATATCTAACGAATTATGAGTCCAATACATCTTGTTTAGCCGAAAGACTTCGGAATAAGTAATACTTTTTGAACAGTTTACAAATTTAATCATTCAATTGTTTAAAATTTTAAAAAAAATTATGTCAATTTTGAATTTAAAAATAACTTAAATTAACTCTTAGATAGTGAAGACGTAACGCAACAAAAAACTATAAAACTTACGGATATCTTTGTCACATATGGTGATAACTTGGCATTAAGGGTATCCGTTTTAAACTAATGGTTGTTGTAAGACCCCAACTTTTATAAATAAAGATGAATTTTCTATAAATATCATTTTTGAATATTATGGAGTTAATTTGATATAATGTTATAGTTGTGGGTAATATTTATAAATTTTGCAAAGTAAGCAAGTTGTTATAAAATATTCGTTTGGTCGGAGAATATTCTCTTTGTCGAGGAATATTCGTACGACGGCACAATCATTGGTGGACCCCACAACGGAATTATTGTCGGATTGAAAAAACGACAAAAATATTTTATTAAAAATAACGGCTGAAGTGTTACCGTTAAAACCGTTAAAACTGTTGAACTACTCGGTAGTAAAAGTACAGTAATACGCGTGGTTGCATAGTAGCACACGGTATTGATTATTGATGCTTACGTGAGAAGTCACTCAGCTATACTCAATTATTGCTACAGTAATTGCTGCATCATATCTCTTAAATTATTGTCATAGTATCATCTGTATAATATGTTATATTATTAAATCAATAATTGAGACGTTGTGGTAAGTTTGGTTATTTTATGGGGGGCCATATGTCATCATCTAAGAGTCTCGTCGTCAATAGTAATTACCGTCGTCAATAGTAATTACCGTCGTCAATAGTATTTACCTTGGTCAATAGTAATTACCTTCGTCAATATTATTTACCTTGGTCAATAGTATTTACCTTGGTCAATAGTAATTACCTTCGTCAATAGTATTTACCTTGGTCAATAGTAATTACTTTCGTCAATAGTAGTTGTCCCTTCAATATTACCAAGAGTCATTTGACCCTTCGTTAAGACCAAGAGTCATTTGACCCTTCGTTAAGACCAAGAGCCACCCTCAGTTTTTCTATAAATAGAGGCCTAGGGCTTCATTATTTTTCACGAATTCATTCAAGCTATAGAGAGAGAAAGTATAGAGAGAATAAGAGAGAGAGAATAAAAGTATTCTGCTACATCACTTTTCCAATATCCAGTTCTTTTAAGGTAGGGAATATTATTTCTTTTATATTCATGAAGAGAACTTCTGTTATTCCATTTGTTATTATTCTGTTGGAATAACCAGTATACGCGGTCTACCCTATACTTGGTGACATTCTTCTATTATTCTGTTGGAACATCCTGTCTGTGTGTTTTACACCGGACCTGGTTCCGTTTATTATTCTGTTGGAACATCCTGTCTGTGTGTTTTACACCGGACCTGGTTCCGTTTTATTATTATTCTGTTGGAATATCCTGTCTGTGTGTTTTACACCGGACCTGGTTCCATTATTTATTATTCTGTCGGAATATCCTGTCTGTGCGTTTACGCCGGACCTGGTTCCATTATTTATTATTCTATTGGAATAACCTGTCTGTGCGGTCTATCGCATGCATGGTGATTTCTTTTGTTATTCCATTCTTTATTGTACTCAGTTGGTTAAGTTTTGACTTCTATACTCCATGAAATTTGTGGAATATCCTTGATAGTTGCGTTTCATCCAGTATCTTTTCAAGAAAATATTCTTCTAAGCATTCTTGAATTTTACTCCACAATGCAGTATCATGTTGACAATTTGGACGTTGTTAATTCCTGGATAAATTAATTCTTGAACTTGTTTTATTGAATTCTTATATCATTGTCATCATCCTCATGTTTATAAAATGTTGAAAGTCATCTGTGGCCTGTAGTGCATAGATGGACTTGGTATGATTATGACCAGGGATTATTCGGTATAATCATGACCGTAATGTTACAAATGATGTGGTAAAAGTCCTCATTGGCCCGTAGTGCATTGATGGACAGTTGTTGGCATGATCATGACCATTAATGAATACACGAATATCCTTGGCCGTAGTGCAGGGGTGATTCGATGATGTGGATTATTTTATTAAGCTGAGTCTCAGCGATCACAGTGTTGAAAAACTTTTAAATCATAAAAGATAGTAGAGTTTATTTTCTACTTGACTCTTTTAATGGATTGCTTGTTCCGCTACAGTTAAACTTGATGTCTATTATATTTTATCAGTTTAACATTGTTGAAGGCTAATGATAATTTATTCTGCATTATCTTAGTCATAATATTTCTTACTGGGCTAGTTGAGCTCACCCTTTCTTTCACTGTTCTCTTCAGGAAATGAGAACGTAGCTGGGGCAAGTCGGGGAACGGAGTGATGGTCCGAATGATAGTATTAGTTAGTAGTCCTCACTATTCTATGTAATGGTGTGTTAATAAATGTAATGAGGACTCCTTTTGAGTATGAATACTCTCTAGAAGATAATATTTGTATTCAAACTCACAGTTTATGTTTTGTCGTATTGTACACGACAGTTGTATTAATCAGTTGTATTTGTATTCTGTACTATGTATCTGACGACCCAAGATGGGTGATGTATACCTAATTTTGGGGGCGTCACAGTTGGTATCAGAGCTTAGGGATATGATCCCTGGCTAAGATGTGAGAATAGAACTAGGAGGGGAGAGACGGGGAATTCCTTCGCTAGTATGACATACCTAAGTTTATTTGCATGGTATTTAATTGGTCGGTCATAATATAAGGATAATATATGACATATCAATTAATTTTTATTTTGTGGCAGTATCTGAAAATGGCATCTGAGAATGTTGAGAATAGCAATGGAGCACAGACGACTGTTGATTCACCACATATCAATAATCAGGATAATGTGCATCAGGAAGGTGTCAATCCTCATGCAAACAACAACACTGACCAAATGATGAATGATCAAATGTTCAGAGGCTTTATGCAATTCATGCAACAACAGGTGAAAGCGGCTCCTGTCCACAACGTAGGTGGAAATACTGGAAACTCTCTGGCGGTCACCGCTAAACAGTTTAAGGAGCTGGGACCACCGGAGTTTAAGGGAGAACCCAAACCACTTGTAGCTGAAACATGGATAAAGCAGATCACCAAGATATTTGATGTCTTGGGTTGCTCCGAGGAGCAAAAGGTTCCCTTTGCCGCCTTTATGTTGCGAGGAGAGGCAGATTACTGGTGGGAATCGATAAAGCGTACTCAACCTGCCGCACTGAAGATGTCTTGGGAGAAGTTCCAAGATCTGTTTAACGACAAATACTTTCCCGAGAGTATTCGTCACATGAAGGAGGTGGAGTTCATCAAATTGGAGCAGAATAATATGACCGTGTCGCAGTACGAGGCAAAATTTGCGGAGTTATCCCGGTTTGCGTCCCACCTGGTGGATAATGAAGAAAGAATGACGCGGATGTTTTTAAGAGGTTTGAAGCCGGAGATACGTCAACATCTTGTTTCTCATAAACTGTGTTTGTATTCAGATGTTGTAAATAGGGCTCAGTTGGTGGAGCGCGATAACGAGATAACGCAACCAAAAGAGAGCAGCCGGCAAAATGATAATACCAGTGAGAGCAGTCATCGAAGCGGTGACAACAAGCGTGGAGGGAATCAACAGGCCAGAAATGGTAACCACTTCGGTGGTAATCAGGGCCAAAACAATAAGAATGGACATTTCAAGAAGAGGAGATTCAACAATGATGGAAAGACGTCAGCACCAGCACCTGTCGTTAAGGAAGGAGAACGACCACCTATCATATGTTTCAAATGCGGAGGGGAGGGGCACATCAGTCCAAACTGCGCAAAGCATGTTATAATTGTGGAAGAGAAGGTCATTTAGCCCGATTTTGTCGTTTACCGAAGACAAATTCAGCTAGGATGGAGGCACCAAAAGCCGTCCCAGAAAAGTCAAAATCGGTTGTGCAAGGGAGAGCGTTTGTTGTGAACTCCCAGAGAGCAAGGAACCCGAATGAGGTCATCACGGGTAAGCTTATCATAAACTCTAAAGAAGTTTATACTTTATTTGATACCGGTTCAACCCATTCTTTTATTTCTCCTACTTGCGCTCGTCGATTAAATTTGATTCCGGAGAAATTAGACTTTGACTTATCTGTGGAAACTCCGTTGGGAGAAACCTTCATTACCTCCACTGTTTATAAGTCTTGTTTGGTTCAAGTTGGTACCCACACATTACCTATCGATCTGATTTCATTAAAAATACTTGCATTTGACGTGATTCTAGGGATTGATTGGTTAACTACTCATTATGCAAAAATTGATTGTTTTCGTAAGGTTGTTAGCTTTCATATTCCTAATCGACCTATTATGCGAATTCAAGCAACCAAACCATTAAAATCAATCGCTGTCATCTCAAGCCATAAAGCTATTCGTTTATTGAAAAACGGATGTCAAGCTTTCTTAGCTCATGTCACAGATCTAAACAAAAATACGTCAGTTTTGAATGATATTTCTATTGTTAATAAATTCCCTGACGTATTCCCTGAAGAACTTCCTGGCCTACCCCCAGAGCGTGAAATTGAATTTTGTATCGACCTTGAACCCGGTACAAAACCCATTTCCAAAGCCCCATATCGAATGGCTCCTATTGAACTTCAGGAGTTAAAGATCCAACTGCAGGAATTGTTAGACATTGGCTTTATTCGTCCTAGTACTTCTCCTTGGGGTGCTCCTGTTCTATTCGTGAAGAAGAAAGATGGAAGTATGCGACTTTGTATTGATTATCGGGAGTTGAATCATGTCACCATCAAAAACAGGTACCCATTGCCACGTATTGATGACCTGTTTGACCAGTTGCAAGGAGCACAATTCTTTTCAAAGATCGATCTTCGTTCTGGATATCATCAGCTGAAGGTTAGAACTGAGGATATTCCAAAGACGGCTTTTAGAACTCGGTACGGGCATTATGAATTCCTAGTCATGTCCTTTGGATTGACTAATGCTCCTGCTGCCTTCATGGATATGATGAACCGGGTATTCAAGGAATATTTGGATCACTTTGTGGTCGTCTTTATTGATGACATCCTTATTTATTCCAAAAGCCGTGAAGATCATGAGCAACACTTGAGGCTGGTACTCCAAAAGCTTCGTGAATACAAGCTTTATGCCAAGTTGAAGAAATGCGAGTTCTGGCTGGAGGAGGTAGCATTCCTTGGGCACGTAGTATCAAGTCGTGGAATATCGGTTGACCCGGCAAAGATTGAAGCTATTCAAAGCTGGGAGCAACCTAAATCAGTGACCGAGGTACGTAGCTTTCTTGGTTTAGCTGGTTATTATCGGAGATTCGTGGAAGGATTTTCTCGAATCGCTACTCCATTAACTCAGCTGACTCGGAAAGATACAAAGTTTGGTTGGAGCGAAGAATGTGAGCAGAGTTTTCAAGAACTCAAGAGGAGACTCATTTCAGCACCTGTTCTAACAATACCATCTGGCTCGGAGGGATTTGTCATCTACAGTGATGCTTCGAGCAAAGGGTTGGGATGCGTTCTCATGCAACATGGAAAAGTCATAGCCTATGCATCAAGACAACTCAAGGAATATGAGAGGAATTATCCTACTCATGATCTAGAGTTGGCAGCTGTTGTCTTTGCACTTAAAATTTGGAGGCATTACTTGTATGGGGAGAAAGTGGAGATCTTTACGGATCATAAAAGCCTCAAATATTTCTTCACTCAAAAGGAACTCAACATGCGACAACGACGTTGGCTTGAACTGTTGAAAGATTATGATCATACCATTCAATACCATCCTGGAAAAGCGAACGTGGTAGCTGACGCATTGAGTAGAAGATCATATGCGGGTACAAGTGCAATATTAACAACGCAAAGGCCCATTTTGTGTGACTTGCAAAGGATGGAGATAGAGTTAAAGACTCCAGGGACCCATGTGATGATGGCGAATATACGAGTAGAACCGACTTTAATCGATAAAGTTAAAGCTGCTCAAGCTACAGACCTGGAGCTGATGCGTATGAGGAAGAAAGTGCAAGAAGGTTCTATGCCGGAAGCAAGAATCGATGAAGAAGGAATACTTCGAGTCAACTCCAGACTTTGTGTTCCTAACAACCCTGATTTAAAGTATGAAATCATGATGGAGGCGCACAACACACCGTTTGCAATCCATCCTGGAAGTACCAAAATGTATCATGATCTTCGTCATACATTTTGGTGGAGCAATATGAAGAGAGAGATAGCGTTGTTTATCTCAAGGTGTCTAACTTGTCAACGAGTCAAAGCGGAGCATCAAGTACCAAAAGGTCCATTGCAACCACTTGAAATTCCAGAATGGAAGTGGGAGCACATTACCATGGATTTCGTTACCGGTCTTCCTAGGGTTTCTCAAGGTATTGATGCGATTTGGGTCATTGTTGATAGATTGACCAAGTCTGCTCATTTCTTACCGATACGAGAAACTTATACACTTGAACGTCTTGCTCGTATGTACATAAACGAGATTGTAAGACTGCATGGTATGCCAGTATCCATAGTTTCTGATCGAGACCCAAGATTCACTTCACGATTTTGGGTTAGTTTACAAAAAGCTATGGGCACGGAGTTACGATTTAGTTCAGCATATCATCCTCAGACGGACGGACAATCAGAGAGGACTATTCAAACTCTTGAAGATCTATTAAGACTCTGTGTCTTTGACTTCAAGGGAAGTTGGGACAAGTTCTTACCATTGGTGGAGTTTTCCTACAACAACAGTTATCAAGCAAGTATTGGCATGGCTCCATTCGAAGCATTGTATGGAAGAAAATGTCGTTCTCCAGTATGCTGGGATGAGGTGGGCGAAGCAACGTTGTTGGGACCGGAGTTGGTACGTATGACTACAGAAAAGATTCAAACGATCCGACAACGTATAAAAACCTCACAAGATCGACAAAAGAGTTATGCTGATCTTCATCGAAAGGACGTGGAATTTGATGTAGGAGATCATGTGTTCTTACGTGTTGCTCCATGGAAAGGAGTTACGAGATTTGGAAAGAGAGGAAAGCTAAATCCTCGATTCATCGGTCCATTTTTAATCCTCGATCGAGTAGGAACTGTGGCTTATAGACTCGCTTTACCGCCAAGTATGTCTCGTGTTCATAACGTTTTCCACATATCCATGTTACGCAAATATGTGGAAGACCCGAACCACATTATTGAGTTAGAACCGGACGAAATAGCGGAGGATTTGACGTATGAAGAAGTTCCTGTTCAAATCTTGGATAAGAAGGAACATATTCTACGCTCCAAGGTTATACCTCAAGTCAAAGTTTTGTGGAGAAACCACGATGTTGAGGAAATGACTTGGGAGTTAGAATCAGAAATGAAATCAAGGTATCCTTACCTCTTCGACATACCAGGTACGTACCCTAATTTCGAGGGCGAAATTTCATAAGAAGGGGAGGTTGTAAGACCCCAACTTTTATAAATAAAGATGAATTTTCTATAAATATCATTTTTGAATATTATGGAGTTAATTTGATATAATGTTATAGTTGTGGGTAATATTTATAAATTTTGCAAAGTAAGCAAGTTGTTATAAAATATTCGTTTGGTCGGAGAATATTCTTTTTGTCGAGGAATATTCGTACGACGGCACAATCATTGGTGGACCCCACAACGGAATTATTGTCGGATTGAGAAAACGACAAAAATATTTTATTAAAAATAACGGCTGAGGTGTTACCGTTAAAACCGTTAAAACTGTTGAACTACTCGGTAGTAAAAGTACAGTAATACGCGTGGTTGCATAGTAGCACACGGTATTGATTATTGATGCTTACGTGAGAAGTCACTCAGCTATACTCAATTATTGCTACAGTAATTGCTGCATCATATCTCTTAAATTATTGTCATAGTATCATCTGTATAATATGTTATATTATTAAATCAATAATTGAGACGTTGTGGTAAGTTTGGTTATTTTATGGGGGGCCATATGTCATCATCTAAGAGTCTCTTCGTCAATAGTAATTACCGTCGTCAATAGTATTTACCTTGGTCAATAGTAATTACCTTCGTCAATATTATTTACCTTGGTCAATAGTATTTACCTTGGTCAATAGTAATTACCTTCGTCAATAGTATTTACCTTGGTCAATAGTAATTACTTTCGTCAATAGTAGTTGTCCCTTCAATATTACCAAGAGTCATTTGACCCTTCGTTAAGACCAAGAGTCATTTGACCCTTCGTTAAGACCAAGAGCCACCCTCAGTTTTTCTATAAATAGAGGCCTAGGGCTTCATTATTTTTCACGAATTCATTCAAGCTATAGAGAGAGAAAGTATAGAGAGAATAAGAGAGAGAGACTAAAAGTATTCTGCTACATCACTTTTCCAATATCCAGTTCTTTTAAGGTAGGGAATATTATTTCTTTTATATTCATGAAGAGAACTTCTGTTATTCCATTCGTTATTATTCTGTTGGAATAACCAGTATACGCGGTCTACCCTATACTTGGTGACATTCTTCTATTATTCTGTTGGAACATCCTGTCTGTGTGTTTTACACCGGACCTGGTTCCGTTTATTATTCTGTTGGAACATCCTGTCTGTGTGTTTTACACCGGACCTGGTTCCGTTTTATTATTATTCTGTTGGAATATCCTGTCTGTGTGTTTTACACCGGACCTGGTTCCATTATTTATTATTCTGTCGGAATATCCTGTCTGTGCGTTTACGCCGGACCTGGTTCCATTATTTATTATTCTATTGGAATAACCTGTCTGTGCGGTCTATCGCATGCATGGTGATTTCTTTTGTTATTCCATTCTTTATTGTACTCAGTTGGTTAAGTTTTGACTTCTATACTCCATGAAATTTGTGGAATATCCTTGATAGTTGCGTTTCATCCAGTATCTTTTCAAGAAAATATTCTTCTAAGCATTCTTGAATTTTACTCCACAATGCAGTATCATGTTGACAATTTGGACGTTGTTAATTCCTGGATAAATTAATTCTTGAACTTGTTTTATTGAATTCTTATATCATTGTCATCATCCTCATGTTTATAAAATGTTGAAAGTCATCTGTGGCCTGTAGTGCATAGATGGACTTGGTATGATTATGACCAGGGATTATTCGGTATAATCATGACCGTAATGTTACAAATGATGTGGTAAAAGTCCTCATTGGCCCGTAGTGCATTGATGGACAGTTGTTGGCATGATCATGACCATTAATGAATACACGAATATCCTTGGCCGTAGTGCAGGGGTGATTCGATGATGTGGATTATTTTATTAAGCTGAGTCTCAGCGATCACAGTGTTGAAAAACCTTTTAAATCATAAAAGATAGTAGAGTTTATTTTCTACTTGACTCTTTTAATGGATTGCTTGTTCCGCTACAGTTAAACTTGATGTCTATTATATTTTATCAGTTTAACATTGTTGAAGGCTAATGATAATTTATTCTGCATTATCTTAGTCATAATATTTCTTACTGGGCTAGTTGAGCTCACCCTTTCTTTCACTGTTCTCTTCAGGAAATGAGAACGTAGCTGGGGCAAGTCGGGGAACGGAGTGATGGTCCGAATGATAGTATTAGTTAGTAGTCCTCACTATTCTATGTAATGGTGTGTTAATAAATGTAATGAGGACTCCTTTTGAGTATGAATACTCTCTAGAAGATAATATTTGTATTCAAACTCACAGTTTATGTTTTGTCGTATTGTACACGACAGTTGTATTAATCAGTTGTATTTGTATTCTGTACTATGTATCTGACGACCCAAGATGGGTGATGTATACCTAATTTTGGGGGTGTCACAGTTGTGTGTTTAATTTTAGTAGTACATGATTAAAGCATTGAATATATATTAACATCCCCTGTATGAAACTCAAGAAAGTGCTTAGGTTCCTTTTTCTTGAACTTCTGTTTTTGCACTTTCCTTTCAAATCAAAGAATATGTGGAAACCAAAAAGGGGCTTGTTTACTGGAGGATTCATAACTTATCTACTAATCGGAAGTGATTAGTATAAAGTTTATTTTGGGATAAGTTGGTCAATTGATCAATAGAATACTGACACACAGGCGAGGTTGTATGTGTGTCACTATTCTATTGACCAATTGACCAACTTACCCAAAAAATAACTTCATGCTAACCGGATCCCTACTAATCATATTAGTATGTCTACCCAGCTGGTGTTGCAAAGCCTCCACCTCAACAGCTCCGTCTCCGTCTCCGTCTTCTTGTGGTCATGTCCGTAACATAAGTTGCCCTTATCGTCTGAAAGGGGATCACCAAAAATGCGGCGATATCAGCTTTGAATTATCATGCCAAAATAACCGTACCGTATTAAACTTCTCTAGTTATAATTTTGAGTATGGCATGATACCATATAATTATTATTATTATGTGGAGGATATCAATTATGATCAAAACTATTCGGTTCGGGTAGTTGATCCAGGGCAAGTCAGGGATAACTACTCATGTTCCTCTCTTCCTGTTTATTCTTTGCCAATAATAAGATTTGTTTTTTTTTTCTAAAATTCGGGAATTGAATACGCCGATTACATTTATCGACTGTCCAGTTCCTGCAATTTCAACTCGATACATAGACACAGCTCCGTGCTCTTTATCATCTTCAGTCGAAAATAATATTAATAACAATACTTATTCGTACGCTGTTATTGGCGATATGGATTGGTCGGAAGTGGAGGACAGTTGCACACTTAGGGAGACAACTTGGGTCTCATCGCGGTGGCCGCCTATTATGGCTGCGGCCGGTTAAACTACTACTTTCCCGGACATTCATGATAATGGGATGGTTCATTATGGCTTTGAGCTTCCATGGACTTACCTTTTCTGCCTAAATTGTGAAACTAAATATGGCTATTCTTGTGATAACACAGGCGGAAATGATTACGTTTGCAGCAATTCATCATCATATGATCAGTATGATCAGTCTGATCAGTGCAGCCACCGTCACATCGACGGTACTTACTACGAGCTTAACTATTTTCCTTGCATCTTTCATCGTTCTATCATTTAAAATAAGTAGACATTTAATTTGAGATTATCCGAAATAGTAATAAAGACTTTTATCATTAGATGAAAAGAATAATAATTTTATTTTATTTTTCTTTCACGTGTTTTCTAACGAACACTGTTTTACATGAATAATTAGGCCTACGGTACACCTTGCGAGCCTTAATAGAGTGGATCATTTGTGAGCATTTACTTCACTCCTCTCTACTAGACTTTGGTATACTATATATATAATTAATTCTAACACCTTTCCTTTGATTTTGGACAGACCATATTTCAAATATAGGCAGGATCTTTGGTAAGTTATATGTTAAACTTTGCAACGATTTCTACTACTTTCATTCTCTCTCTCTCTCTTTCTTACTAAAGTTTAGTGATTACCGACCCAATTTTTATTTACGGAATCTTATGCATGCCATCCCATTCTTCTTCTTCTCGTCATCCAACCAATCAAGAAGTTCTTAATAAATCCAATTTGTACTTGAACAAGTGCATGCATAATTCAATAACCTCATGTGTTCTTTTTCTTTGTTTGACTTGGACTTTCATGAGAGACTCACTTTGCCAATTACACTTAAAAAAACTAGAGGAACGACTGCTACATTTGATTGTGATCATCTAATTAATTTTTTATCCTAAAGTTTTTTTCGTGGAAATTACTTCCAACATAACTAAACTGATTACTATTCAATTTATTCTATTACCCCATTTACGAGAACGACTCGAGTGATTACAAAGTTTCTCTTCAAAATCCTTATTTTATTGTCATTCCAAGTGGGTTAGGGTCTCATTTCTTGGTAGGATCCATGTCATCCAACCAATCAAGAAGACAACAAGTGCTTGCATTATTTAATAATAACTTACTTTCTTTTTCTTTGCTTGACTTGAACTTTTATGAGAGACTCACTTAACCAGTTATATTTAGAAAAACTAGAGGAAAGACTACTACACTTGACTGTGATCAACACTTAATTGATGGTCCCGGCCCCTGGGCGAAGAACAACAAAATTTAACAGATGTGGACACTGCAACTACTAATTTTAATATATTTCGACTTTTAATTTAATATATTAATTATGTGATTGGGTATATAACATCCCATAACTTTGATTTAGACTCTTCCCTTTAAATAACGTAGTCTCTCGTTATGATTTTAAGAAATTGATTTGCACAGTTTTTAAATTCAAAACAGATATTAATTCATTTAAATTTTAAAAACAGCAAATTTTGAAATTAGTTTTATATATTATTTTAGATAAGTCTAGAATAAAATTAGTCAAATAAATACATACCAAAATTAAATTATATATATTAAATTGATTTCAAAAAGTTAAGGTGAAATTATAAATTAATTAAATCTATGAATTATTGTGATCAGCTAAATGACTTTCTGTCCTAATTTTTTTCCTGAAAATGACTTCCGGCATAACTAATTAAAGCTATTAGTACTCTTACTACTCTATCAGTAGTTGCATAAATGATTTATAAATTCGTTGACTTCAAAGTCATCCCAACTCTCTCACAAGCAGAACAAAAGCATCATTTTCTGGCACACAAATAAAGATTTTTTTTTATCAAATACAATTAGATGAATTTAATTTATGATATGAATAAAATTTACTTATCCCGAAACCAAATCATAAGACAATAAATTAAAAAAATAAAAAATAAATCCTTATCAAATACAATAATTAGATTGCATCCAATTTCTTTGTTACAGAATTTACCTTTATTGAAATTTCAATTTATTAATCCTTTTAGCTCATTATCAAATATAATTAGATTTCATCCGATTACTTACCGTAAATACAATAATAGGTTATCTTAGTTAATATCACAAACAAACATAGCACAAATTTTTATATCTTTCATGTTGTGTGAACCTCAAGTTTTTACATTTCAGATATAAAATCTTTTAAGTTTAATAACTATCCAACAATAAAACTCAAGTAGTTAAATTCTTTTCTTTACTTTGTTTTTTCTTTATAATAGTTTTGTACCAATCAAACTCAAGTAGTTAAATTCAATTTATTTTATTTTTTTTTTTAATTTTATTCACAAAAGCTTTGTTCTAACTCTACAGTTAGATTCAATTTATTCTGTTACCCCGTCTGCGAGGAAGACTCAAGTGATTGTGAAGTTTCCCTCCAAAATTCTTACTTTATTATGGTTCCAAGTGGGTTAGGGTCTCATTTCTTTGTAGGATCCAAGTCATCCAACCAATCAAGAAGACAACAAGTGCTTGCATTATTCAGTAATAACTTACTTTCTTTTTCTTTGCTTGACTTAGACTTTTCATGGGAGACTCACTTTGCCAATTATACTTAGAAAAACTAGAGGAACGACTACTACACTTGATTGTGTGATCAGCTAATTGATTTTCTGTCCTAAAGTTTTTTCGTGGAAAGTACTTCCAACATGACTAAACTGATTACTATTCAATTTATTTTATTACCCCATCTACGAGGACGACTCAAATGATTGCGAAGTATCTCTCCAAAATCCTTACTTTATTGTCGTTCCAAGTGGGTTAGTGTAAGACCCCAAATTTTATGAAATAAAAGTATTCAATTTTTCTATTCAGTAAATGGTTAAATTGATAAAAGTTTAAAGTTAAGGGTGAGATATGAATTTTTTTTTAAAATACACAAGTGGTTATAAAATATTCATTGTTGTCGGAAAATATTCGTTTGGTCGTGAAATATTCTTTCTGTCGGGGAATATTCATACGACGGCGCAGCCATTTGTGAGCTCCATAACAGAATAACTGTCTGGTGAAGAAAATGACAAATTTGAGTTTTTACAAATAACGGCGTAGTTGTTACCGTTAACACTGTTGGAATACCCTGTGGTTAAAATACAGTAATACGCGTTATTGCATAGTAGCACACGGTATTGCACAGTATTTTTGAATTATTGATCCTTACGTAAGAAGACACTACTCAATAATTGTTACAGTAATTACTGTTCAATATTTTATTTTATTGATTCAATAATTGCTACGTTGAAATTTTATATTATTGTTGTTCAATAATTGTCACTACACAGTATTTTCTATTATCAGATCAATAATTCATATTATTTGAATAATATTATTAGATAACATTATTGACAATGTCTAAAAAGTTCTGTCTAAGGAGAGGTTTGGTCACCTAATTGCGCGCCAGTAAGGAGAAATTCTTATTGGAAAGCCCCCTCTTTCCTAGGAACGGCCTGGTTGTCATAAATGTGATTATGTAATATTATTTGTGAATAATTAATTATTGATTCATATGATAAGGAAATATTTATTTTATGTGGATATAAATGTTAGATATATTTATTGTGATTAAAAATGAAGGAGTTAATGTTGAAGTGTTTTATCAGTATTTTTGTCGGAATGGAGGTATTAAAAAAATCAAATTAGGATTTTTGAGTTATTTTGTGGGGGTTATAATTTTTAATCCGACCGTTGGATCGTGGTAAGTTTTGAATATGTTATACATATATAAGTTGAGTATATGTCCACAAATTTTGAACCGTTAAAAATGAACGTATGATTTATTATGAATTTTACGAGATGACTGGTTCAAAAATTGTTGAATTTTCGGAGTTAATCATTTTGGTGGAAAATTTTAGAATTGGTGGGCCCCACTCTTGGTTGGTGAAGAAATATGCTGAGATTTTTATTCAAATGTGGTGGGTGATAATAGTAGCAGGTAAAGCCACCAGGTTACATGTTAAGTCTGCTTCGGTGTGCTAATATTTTCCTATAAATAGAGGGCTAAGTTAGAATTGAAAATCACAACAGAATTCATATGTTTTCTCTCTTTCTCTCTCTAGATTATTGAGTGTATTTTTTGAGTATTTAGATATTTTGAGAGTTGCTATTCAGCACAAGTTTCCTTTAGCGTCATATCCGATATCCAGTCAGAAGTGCTGTAGTTTTGAGGTAAGGGATAGTAAGAGATAGTAAGGGATTTTAAGGTTTGTTATGTTTTTTCAGTTTCGTAATTTTTCTGACCTTCAAAAATTCTGAAAAAATTTAAAATGATATTTAGATGAGTTTTCTTGATTGTGTCCAAAAATGGTGATTTTTGGATGTATAGATTAAGAGTTATGAATTTTATAAGAAAAGAATATTTTAAAAGTAATCGCTTATAACTTCTTGTGGTTAACTCCAAAATTGATAAAATTTTTATTGGGAGTACATGTATATGATAGGAGCATACTCTGTGAATTTCAGAATTTTTAGATAAAAGTACAATTTTTGATAAATATCTAAATATTCGGCTGTTTTGGCCATATGAAAAATAGTAAATGACTTTTAAAAATTCTGAGAAAAATATATGTTCACTATGGGACTATATTATGCTAAATCCCAGAAAAGAAATATTTTTGGAACTGATTTGGTATTTTTTCATGAAAATGGTCTAGTTATGAGTAAATGAATTAAATATGTTTTGTGAAGTAAGAAAATTAAAAAATAGGATTTTATGGCTTGAGAATCCTATATGAGGTATATGCAGATTTTTGATGAGGGTTTTTGATTATTGGTGATGAAATCTTATGAGTTTGACATTTTAGGATGATTAAATGTATTATTTAGTAAAGTATAAACAATTAAAATAAATTGTTTATAAGCTTAAGAAATATTATTCTTTCAATATCATTATACCGAAATATTGGTATGTATTTTATTGTGGAATTTCTACCTTTTTGTGTCGAGTTTACTATTCATGAATTACTATTCACGAGTTACTATTCACGAGTTACTATTCTCTTTTTCTAACCAAATTATAGTTGGTTTATGAATATTACTCTTGAGATTAAATCTATATGTTGATTATATTGATTTTATTATCATATATAATATTTTTATAACCCTAATGATGATATTTCTCTTTGACTTGAGTGTAAAGATGGGTAGATTTCTGGTATGATCATGACTATGGGTTCTCTTTGGCCAGTAGTGCAAAGTTGAATTGTTGACTGGTATGATCATGACCATTGAATTTATAAGTGAATATCTTTAGCTTAAGTGCAAAGGTAAATTGATCAACATGGTTATAATTATTGTTTATATAAATTCTGAAATGATTATATATTTCTTTGAGATATGAATATATTTGGCTTGTAGTGCAAATATGAACTGTTGATGAATATCTTTGGCCTGTAGTGCAAAGATGAATTGTTGATGAATATCTTTGGCCTGTAGTGCAAAGATGACATGTTGTTGAATATCTTTGGCCAGTAGTGTAAAGATGAACAGATGTTGAGATAAACATGACCAACTGGTGATACAAATAAATATCTTTGGCCGTAGTGCAAAGATGAAGTTATTAGTATGATTATGAACAGAAAATGTTATTTGGTGTAACTATGATCTTTGATGTTTCAGGTAAAGATAGGTGATGAAAATTATCTTCGTCCTGGATGAGAAGAGAAATTTAGAACTACAGTTATGATTATGAGTTATTCATATGATTGTGGACCAGAATTATTGATTGGTGTTACAGGGATAAAACATTATTGGTGAATTTTTAACATGGAGAAGATAATAGACTTTATAGTCTATTTGACTCTTCTAATGGATTGCTCGTTCCGCTGCAACTATGGTTGAAATTTTTATCATCTACCATATGTTCTAAATCTCTGATTTATTACTGATGAAGACTATTGATAATTTATTTATCTTTAGTCATGATATTCTTTATTTGGCTAGTTGTGCTCATCCTTTTGCTTCACAATTCCTTTTAGGTAATAAGAGTGTATGTAAGACCCCAACTTATTAATGAATAAAATCAAATTTTCTCTAAATATTATTGTGAATAATAAGGGGTTAATTTGATATAATACTTTGGTTATGGGTGAAATGTGCAAATTTTGCAAAATAAGCAAGTGGTTATAAAATATTTATTTTTGGTCGGTGAATATTCGGTTGGTCGTGGAATATTCTTGCTGTCGGGGAATATTCGTACGACGACGCAGCCTTGTGTGGGCCCCATAACGGAAAGCGATTGGATGAAGAAAACGACAAGTATAAGTTGTTTATAAATAACGGCGTAGTTGTTACCGTTAATACTGTTGGAATACCCGGTGGTTAAAATACAGTAGCACACGGTATTGCACCAATTATTGATTCTTACGTAAGAAGGCACTACTCAATAATTGTTACAGTAGTTATTATTCAATATTTTATTTTATTGATTCAATAATTGCTGCGTTGATATTTTATATTATTGTTGTTTCAATAATTGTTGCTGCACAGTATTTTCATTTATCAGATCAATAATTCATATTATTTGAATAATATTATTAGATAACATTATTGGCAATGTCTAGAAAGTTCTGTCTAAGGAGAGGTTTGGTCATCTAATTGCGCGCCAGTAAGGAGAAATCCTTATTGGAAAGCCCCCTCTTTCCTGGGAACGGCCTGGTTGTCATAAATGTGATTCTGTAATATTATTTGTGAATAATTAATTATTGATTCATATGATAAGGAAATATTTATTTTATGTGGATATAAATGAGGGATATATTTTTGTGGTTAAAAATGAAGGAGTTAATGTTGAGGTTTTTGTCAGTATTTTTGTCGGAATGGAGGTATTAAAAATCAGGGTTTTTGAGATAGTTTGCGGGGGTTATAATTTTTAATCCGACCGTTGGATCGTGGTAATTTTTGGATATGTTATACATATATAAGTTGAGTATATGTCCACAAATTTTGAACCGTTAAAAATGAACGTATGATTTATTACGAATTTTACAAGATGACTGGTTCAGAAATTGTTGAATTTTCGGAGTTTATCATTTTGGTGGAAAATTCTAGAATTGGTGGGCCCCACTTGTGGTTGGTGAAGAAATGTGCTGAATTATATTTCAAATGTGGTGGGTGGGAATAGTAGCAGGTAAAGCCATCAGGTTGCAGGTCAAACCTACCAAAATTTTCCTATAAATAGAGGGCTAAGTTAGAATTGAAAATCACACCAGAAACAAGTTTTCTCTCTTTCTCTCTCTAGATTATTGAGTGTATTTTGTGAGTATTTAGATACTTTGAGAGTTTCTATTCATCAGAGCAAGTTTCTTTCAGCCTTATACCGGTATTCCGACCAGAAGTACTGATATTTTGAGGTAAGGGATATTATTTTCTTCTTAAATGATATTATTTTCTTCAATATCATTATGCTGAAATATTGATATGAGTTTTTATCAAATTTGGAACTTTTTGTGTCGGGGTTACTATTCACGTATACGGCACTATTCACGTATACGGCACTATTCACGAATACGGCACTATTCACCGAAAAATAAAATTTTTCCTTTTTGTCCAAGATGTCTATTATGGTTACTATCTTTGATTGTATCCATGTTTTGATCTTTATTTTTGAATTCTGCTTCACAATTGATTATTATGAAGTATTATTGATCTTGGATAAACTGTTATACGAATCCCTACTATTTGTCCTTCTGTCTCATTGGATTCGTTCTCTTTAAGATATTTTTCATCATCCTCAGTCCTAAATGATGATATTACTGAATATCTTTGGCCTGTAGTGCAAAGATGTATGATTACTTGATGAATATCTTTGGCCTGTAGTGCAAAGATGAACAGGTGTTGAGATGAACATGACCGACTGATGATACAAATGAATATCTTTGGCCTGTAGTGCAAAGATGAATATTTGGTTAAAGATGATTATTAATTGATGTTACAGGGATAAAATATTGATGATGGACTTTTAAATCTTAGAAGATAGTAGAATTCTTTCTCTACTTGACTCTTCTAATGGTTTGTTGTTTCCGCTGCAGTTGTTGATCTAAAACTTGTTGTCGATTATATTTTATCAGATTTTTCCCTGTTGAAGACTAACGATAATTTGTTGTATATTATCTTAGTCATAATATTCTTTACTGGGCTAGTTGAGCTCACCCTTTTCCTTTTTGTTCCATTTTTCTTCTCAGGAGGTGAGAACATAGCAGGATCTAGTCGGGGTATGGAGTGATGGTTCTAGAAAGATGTATTAGCAGTCCTCACTATTTCTGTAAAATAGTGTTTGAATAATTGTAATGAGGATTTATTTGAGTGTGGATATTGTCTAGAAGACAATATTTGTATTTAAACTCACAGTATGTGTTGTCGTATTTTGCACGACAATTGTATTATTGAAGTTGTAGTTTGCTTTCTGTACCATGTATTTGGCGACTCAGAATGGGTGTTGTATACCTATTTTGGGGGCGTCACAGTTGGTATCAGAGCTTAGGGATATGATCCCTGGCTGAGATGTGAGACAAGAACTAGGAGGGGAGAGACGGGGAATTCCTTCGCTAGTATGACCTGACTAAGTTTATTTGGTGTTTATTTGGTCGGTCAGAGTATAGGGATAATATATGACATGACTATTAACCCTTGTTTTATGGCAGTATTTAAGAATGGCAGCTGAGAACGTTAATAATGGAGTAAATCAGACCGTGGAGACACCTTTGATCACTACCCAGGGGAACGTGCAACAGGAAGGCAATATTCCTCCTGTAAACAACGTTACCGAGCAAACGATGAATGATGGAATGTTTAGGAGCTTTTTGCAGTTCATGCAAAATCAGACGAGGGAGACTCGTGTGCAGAATACGGGTGGAAATGATAACAACGCGCGGTTTGTCACAGCTAAGCAGTTCAAAGAATTGGGACCACCAGAATTTAAGGGAAAGCCGGATCCGATCATGGCGGAAACGTGGGTCAAGCAAATTACCAAGATATTTGATGTCTTGGGATGCACGGAGGAACAGAAGGTTCCATTCGCCACATTTATGTTCCGCGGTGAGGCAGACTACTGGTGGGAGTCTGTGAAGCGTACCCAGCCTGACGCACTCAACATGTCCTGGGAAACATTTCAAAAACTGTTCAATGACAAGTACTTTCCTGAAAGTATTCGTCATATGAAGGAGGTTGAGTTTATTAGACTGGAACAAAACAACATGACGGTGTCCCAGTACGAGGCGAAGTTTGCAGAGTTATCCAGGTTTGCACCTCATTTGGTCGAAAATGAGGAACGAATGACAAGGATGTTTCTGAGAGGTCTAAAACCCGAGATTCGGCAATATCTTATCTCTCATAAATTTTCTTTATATTCAGATGTTGTAAACAGGGCTCAATTATTAGAGCGAGATAATGAGTATGTGCAACCGAGGGACCACAACCAGGGTCATACCGGTGGCGGCAGTCATCGAAGCAATGAAAACCAGCAGGGAGGAAAACATTCGGACAAAAGCGGTAACCACTCTGGTGGTAATCGTGGTCGTGATAATAGAAGGAGCGAGTCGGGAGGAGATTTCAAGAAGAGAAGGTACAACAATGATAACGTGAAGACGTCAGCACAAACATCAACTGTTTCTAGGGGAGGAGAACGACCACCGGTCGTATGTTACAAATGTGGGAAAGAGGGACATATCAGCCCAAACTGCCCACAACAATCCAAGGTATGTTATAACTGTGGAAAGGAAGGTCATATAGCTCGAGAGTGTTCTGTAGCAAAACCAAGTTCAGCGGGGATGGTGACTCCAAAAGTTATCCCGGATAAGTCGAAATCAGCGGTTCCTGGAAGGGCGTTTGTCGTGACTGGCCAAAACGCGAGAAACCCGAACGAGGTGATCACGGGTAAGCTAATCTTGAATTCTTGCGAAGTTTATACTTTACTAGATACCGGTTCTACCCATTCTTTTATCTCTCCTGCTTGTGCTCAACGTTTAAACTTGACTCCGGAGAAATTGGACTTTAACTTATCTGTTGAAACTCCGTTGGGTGAAACCTTCGTTACATCTACAGTTTATAAATCTTGCATGATCCAAGTTGGCACTATCACATTACCTGTTGATCTTATCTCTTTAAAGATACTTGCTTTTGATGTGATTTTAGGAATTGATTGGTTAACCACTCATCATGCTAAAATTGATTGTTTTCGTAAGGTTGTTAGTTTTCATATTCCTAACCAACCTGTCATACGAATTCAAACTACTAAACCACTAAAATCAGTCACTGTCATATCAAGCCACAAAGCTATTCGTTTATTGAAAAACGGATGTCAAGCTTTCTTAGCCCATGTTATGGATTTGAACAAAGACAAGTCAGATTTGAATAATATTTCTATTGTTAGAGAATTTTCCGATGTATTTCCTGAAGAACTTCCCGGTCTACCCCCGGAACGAGAAATTGAATTCTTTATTGACCTTGAACCCGGTACAAAGCCCATTTCTAAAACCCCATATCGAATGGCTCCTATTGAACTTCAGGAGTTAAAAGTCCAACTACAGGAGTTGTTGGACATCGGTTTTATTCGTCCTAGTACGTCTCCTTGGGGTGCTCCTGTTTTATTCGTAAAGAAGAAAGACGGGAGTATGCGACTTTGTATTGACTATCGAGAATTGAACCATGTCACCATCAAGAATAGGTATCCGCTACCTCGCATTGATGACCTGTTTGACCAGTTGCAAGGAGCACAATTCTTTTCAAAGATCGATCTTCGTTCTGGATATCATCAGCTGAAGATTAAAACTGAGGATATTCCAAAGACTGCCTTCAGAACTCGGTACGGGCATTATGAATTCTTAGTAATGTCTTTTGGATTGACTAATGCTCCTGCTGCCTTCATGGATATGATGAACCGTGTATTCAAAGAATATTTGGATCAGTTCGTTGTTGTCTTTATTGATGACATCCTCATCTATTCCAAAAGCCGTGAAGATCATGAGCGCCATTTGAAGCTGGTACTGCAAAGGCTTCGTGAAAACAAGCTATATGCCAAACTGAAGAAATGCGAGTTCTGGCTTGAGGAAGTAGCATTCCTTGGGCACGTGGTGTCAAAACATGGAGTATCTGTCGACCCGGCGAAGATTGAAGCCATACAAAGTTGGGAGCAACCGAAGTCGGTAACCGAAGTACGTAGCTTTCTGGGCTTAGCTGGTTATTATCGGAGATTTGTGGAAGGATTTTCTCGAATCGCTACTCCGTTAACTCAGCTGACTCGGAAAGATACAAAATTCGTATGGAGTGAGGAATGCGAGAAGAGTTTCCAAGAACTCAAGAGGAGACTCATTTCGGCACCTGTTCTGACAATACCATCTGGTTCGGATGGATTTGTTATCTACAGCGATGCTTCAGGCAAAGGGTTAGGATGTGTTCTCATGCAACATGGGAAAGTCATAGCCTATGCCTCACGACAACTCAAAGAATATGAGAGGAATTATCCTACTCATGATTTGGAGTTGGCAGCAGTCGTTTTTGCGTTGAAGATCTGGAGACACTACCTGTATGGGGAGAAAGTGGAGATCTATACAGATCATAAAAGCCTCAAATATTTCTTCACCCAAAAGGAACTCAACATGCGGCAACGACGTTGGCTTGAGCTGTTGAAAGATTACGATCATACCATCCAATACCATCCTGGAAAAGCAAACGTAGTAGCTGACGCATTGAGTAGAAGATCATATGCGGGTACGAGTGCAATGTTTTTAACACAAAGGCCCATTTTGTATGACTTGCAAAGGATGGAGATAGAGATGAAGGCTCCAAGTACCCACATGATGATATCAAATATACGAGTAGAACCGACTTTAATCGATAAAGTTAAAGCTGCTCAAGCTACGGATATAGAGCTGATGCGTATGAAGAAGAAAGTGCAAGAAGGTGCTATTCCAGAAGCAAGAATCGATGAAGAAGGAATACTTCGAGTCAACTCCAGACTTTGTGTTCCTAACGATTTTGACTTGAAGCATAGAATAATGATGGAGGCACACAACACACCGTTTGCAATCCATCCTGGGAGTACCAAAATGTATCACGATCTTCGACATACATTTTGGTGGAGCAATATGAAAAGAGAGATCGCGGAGTTTATCTCGAGATGTTTAACTTGTCAACGTGTAAAAGCGGAGCATCAAGTACCAAAGGGTCCATTGCAACCACTTGAGATTCCGAAATGGAAGTGGGAACACATTACTATGGATTTTGTTACAGGTCTTCCCAAGGTTTCTCAAGGCATAGATGCGATTTGGGTTATTGTTGATAGATTAACCAAGTCCGCTCATTTCTTGCCGATACGTGAGACTTATTCCCTTGAACGTCTTGCTAGTATGTACGTGAACGAGATTGTGAGATTGCATGGCATGCCAGTATCCATAGTTTCGGATCGTGACCCAAGATTCACTTCACGATTTTGGGTTAGCTTGCAGAAAGCTATGGGCACGGATTTACGATTCAGTTCAGCATACCATCCTCAAACGGACGGACAATCAGAGAGGACTATTCAAACTCTTGAAGATCTATTAAGACTTTGTGTCTTAGATCTCAAAGGGAGTTGGGATAAGTACCTACCATTGGTGGAATTCTCCTACAACAACAGTTATCAGGCGAGCATAGGTGTGGCTCCATTTGAGGCGTTGTATGGAAGAAAATGTCGTTCTCCAGTATGCTGGGACGAGGTGGGTGAAGCAACATTGTTGGGACCAGAATTGGTACGCATTACTACAGAGAAGATCCAAACGATTCGACAACGTATACAAACGGCACAGGATCGACAAAAGAGTTATGCGGATCTTCATCGGAAGGACGTGGAATTTAATATTGGGGATCATGTATTGTTACGTGTTGCACCATGGAAGGGAGTTACAAGATTTGGGAAGAGAGGAAAGCTCAATCCAAGATTTGTTGGTCCATTTGAGATTCTTGAGCGAATAGGAAATGTGGCATATAGACTCGCATTACCTCCAAGCATGTCTCGTGTTCATAATGTTTTTCACATATCTATGCTTCGTAAATATGTTAAAGACCCGAACCACATTATTGAGTTAGAACCAGACGAGATAGCTGAAGATTTAACGTACGAGGAGGTACCTGTTAAGATCTTGGATAGGAAAGAGCATGTCCTACGCACGAAGGTTATACCACAAGTTAAGGTTTTGTGGAGAAACCATGCTATTGAAGAAATGACCTGGGAGTTGGAATCAGAAATGAAAGCGAGGTATCCTCACCTTTTTGAAACATCAGGTACGTACGTCAATTTCGAGGACGAAATTTCATAAGGAGGGGAGGTTGTAAGACCCCAACTTATTAATGAATAAAATCAAATTTTCTCTAAATATTATTGTGAATAATAAGGGGTTAATTTGATATAATACTTTGGTTATGGGTGAAATGTGCAAATTTTGCAAAATAAGCAAGTGGTTATAAAATATTTATTTTTGGTCGGTGAATATTCGGTTGGTCGTGGAATATTCTTGCTGTCGGGGAATATTCGTACGACGACGCAGCCTTGTGTGGGCCCCATAACGGAAAGCGATTGGATGAAGAAAACGACAAGTATAAGTTGTTTATAAATAACGGCGTAGTTGTTACCGTTAATACTGTTGGAATACCCGGTGGTTAAAATACAGTAGCACACGGTATTGCACCAATTATTGATTCTTACGTAAGAAGGCACTACTCAATAATTGTTACAGTAGTTATTATTCAATATTTTATTTTATTGATTCAATAATTGCTGCGTTGATATTTTATATTATTGTTGTTTCAATAATTGTTGCTGCACAGTATTTTCATTTATCAGATCAATAATTCATATTATTTGAATAATATTATTAGATAACATTATTGGCAATGTCTAGAAAGTTCTGTCTAAGGAGAGGTTTGGTCATCTAATTGCGCGCCAGTAAGGAGAAATCCTTATTGGAAAGCCCCCTCTTTCCTGGGAACGGCCTGGTTGTCATAAATGTGATTCTGTAATATTATTTGTGAATAATTAATTATTGATTCATATGATAAGGAAATATTTATTTTATGTGGATATAAATGAGGGATATATTTTTGTGGTTAAAAATGAAGGAGTTAATGTTGAGGTTTTTATCAGTATTTTTGTCGGAATGGAGGTATTAAAAATCAGGGTTTTTGAGATATTTTGCGGGGGTTATAATTTTTAATCCGACCGTTGGATCGTGGTAATTTTTGGATATGTTATACATATATAAGTTGAGTATATGTCCACAAATTTTGAACCGTTAAAAATGAACGTATGATTTATTATGAATTTTACAAGATGACTGGTTCAGAAATTGTTGAATTTTCGGAGTTTATCATTTTGGTGGAAAATTCTAGAATTGGTGGGCCCCACTTGTGGTTGGTGAAGAAATGTGCTGAATTATATTTCAAATGTGGTGGGTGGGAATAGTAGCAGGTAAAGCCATCAGGTTGCAGGTCAAACCTACCAAAATTTTCCTATAAATAGAGGGCTAAGTTAGAATTGAAAATCACACCAGAAACAAGTTTTCTCTCTTTCTCTCTCTAGATTATTGAGTGTATTTTGTGAGTATTTAGATACTTTGAGAGTTTCTATTCATCAGAGCAAGTTTCTTTCAGCCTTATACCGGTATTCCGACCAGAAGTACTGATATTTTGAGGTAAGGGATATTATTTTCTTCTTAATGATATTATTTTCTTCAATATCATTATGCTGAAATATTGATATGAGTTTTTATCAAATTTGGAACTTTTTGTGTCGGGGTTACTATTCACGTATACGGCACTATTCACGTATACGGCACTATTCACGAATACGGCACTATTCACCGAAAAATAAAATTTTTCCTTTTTGTCCAAGATGTCTATTATGGTTACTATCTTTGATTGTATCCATGTTTTGATCTTTATTTTTGAATTCTGCTTCACAATTGATTATTATGAAGTATTATTGATCTTGGATAAACTGTTATACGAATCCCTACTATTTGTCCTTCTGTCTCATTGGATTCGTTCTCTTTAAGATATTTTTCATCATCCTCAGTCCTAAATGATGATATTACTGAATATCTTTGGCCTGTAGTGCAAAGATGTATAATTACTTGATGAATATCTTTGGCCTGTAGTGCAAAGATGAACAGGTGTTGAGATGAACATGACCGACTGATGATACAAATGAATATCTTTGGCCTGTAGTGCAAAGATGAATATTTGGTTAAAGATGATTATTAATTGATGTTACAGGGATAAAATATTGATGATGGACTTTTAAATCTTAGAAGATAGTAGAATTCTTTCTCTACTTGACTCTTCTAATGGTTTGCTGTTTCCGCTGCAGTTGTTGATCTAAAACTTGTTGTCGATTATATTTTATCAGATTTTTCCCTGTTGAAGACTAACGATAATTTGTTGTATATTATCTTAGTCATAATATTCTTTACTGGGCTAGTTGAGCTCACCCTTTTCCTTTTTGTTCCATTTTTCTTCTCAGGAGGTGAGAACATAGCAGGATCTAGTCGGGGTATGGAGTGATGGTTCTAGAAAGATGTATTAGCAGTCCTCACTATTTCTGTAAAATAGTGTTTGAATAATTGTAATGAGGATTTATTTGAGTGTGGATATTGTCTAGAAGACAATATTTGTATTTAAACTCACAGTATGTGTTGTCGTATTTTGCACGACAATTGTATTATTGAAGTTGTAGTTTGCTTTCTGTACCATGTATTTGGCGACTCAGAATGGGTGTTGTATACCTATTCTGGGGGCGTCACAGTTGGTATCAGAGCTTAGGGATATGATCCCTGGCTGAGATGTGAGACAAGAACTAGGAGGGGAGAGACGGGGAATTCCTTCGCTAGTATGACCTGACTAAGTTTATTTGGTGTTTATTTGGTCGGTCAGAGTATAGGGATAATATATGACATGACTATTAACCCTTGTTTTATGGCAGTATTTAAGAATGGCAGCTGAGAACGTTAATAATGGAGTAAATCAGACCGTGGAGACACCTTTGATCACTACCCAGGGGAACGTGCAACAGGAAGGCAATATTCCTCCTGTAAACAACGTTACCGAGCAAACGATGAATGATGGAATGTTTAGGAGCTTTTTGCAGTTCATGCAAAATCAGACGAGGGAGACTCGTGTGCAGAATACGGGTGGAAATGATAACAACGCGCGGTTTGTCACAGCTAAGCAGTTCAAAGAATTGGGACCACCAGAATTTAAGGGAAAGCCGGATCCGATCATGGCGGAAACGTGGGTCAAGCAAATTACCAAGATATTTGATGTCTTGGGATGCACGGAGGAACAGAAGGTTCCATTCGCCACATTTATGTTCCGCGGTGAGGCAGACTACTGGTGGGAGTCTGTGAAGCGTACCCAGCCTGACGCACTCAACATGTCCTGGGAAACATTTCAAAAACTGTTCAATGACAAGTACTTTCCTGAAAGTATTCGTCATATGAAGGAGGTTGAGTTTATTAGACTGGAACAAAACAACATGACGGTGTCCCAGTACGAGGCGAAGTTTGCAGAGTTATCCAGGTTTGCACCTCATTTGGTCGAAAATGAGGAACGAATGACAAGGATGTTTCTGAGAGGTCTAAAACCCGAGATTCGGCAATATCTTATCTCTCATAAATTTTCTTTATATTCAGATGTTGTAAACAGGGCTCAATTATTAGAGCGAGATAATGAGTATGTGCAACCGAGGGACCACAACCAGGGTCATACCGGTGGCGGCAGTCATCGAAGCAATGAAAACCAGCAGGGAGGAAAACATTCGGACAAAAGCGGTAACCACTCTGGTGGTAATCGTGGTCGTGATAATAGAAGGAGCGAGTCGGGAGGAGATTTCAAGAAGAGAAGGTACAACAATGATAACGTGAAGACGTCAGCACAAACATCAACTGTTTCTAGGGGAGGAGAACGACCACCGGTCGTATGTTACAAATGTGGGAAAGAGGGACATATCAGCCCAAACTGCCCACAACAATCCAAGGTATGTTATAACTGTGGAAAGGAAGGTCATATAGCTCGAGAGTGTTCTGTAGCAAAACCAAGTTCAGCGGGGATGGTGACTCCAAAAGTTATCCCGGATAAGTCGAAATCAGCGGTTCCTGGAAGGGCGTTTGTCGTTACTGGCCAAAACGCGAGAAACCCGAACGAGGTGATCACGGGTAAGCTAATCTTGAATTCTTGCGAAGTTTATACTTTACTAGATACCGGTTCTACCCATTCTTTTATCTCTCCTGCTTGTGCTCAACGTTTAAACTTGACTCCGGAGAAATTGGACTTTAACTTATCTGTTGAAACTCCGTTGGGTGAAACCTTCGTTACATCTACAGTTTATAAATCTTGCATGATCCAAGTTGGCACTATCACATTACCTGTTGATCTTATCTCTTTAAAGATACTTGCTTTTGATGTGATTTTAGGAATTGATTGGTTAACCACTCATCATGCTAAAATTGATTGTTTTCGTAAGGTTGTTAGTTTTCATATTCCTAACCAACCTGTCATACGAATTCAAACTACTAAACCACTAAAATCAGTCACTGTCATATCAAGCCACAAAGCTATTCGTTTATTGAAAAACGGATGTCAAGCTTTCTTAGCCCATGTTATGGATTTGAACAAAGACAAGTCAGATTTGAATAATATTTCTATTGTTAGAGAATTTTCCGATGTATTTCCTGAAGAACTTCCCGGTCTACCCCCGGAACGAGAAATTGAATTCTTTATTGACCTTGAACCCGGTACAAAGCCCATTTCTAAAACCCCATATCGAATGGCTCCTATTGAACTTCAGGAGTTAAAAGTCCAACTACAGGAGTTGTTGGACATCGGTTTTATTCGTCCTAGTACGTCTCCTTGGGGTGCTCCTGTTTTATTCGTAAAGAAGAAAGACGGGAGTATGCGACTTTGTATTGACTATCGAGAATTGAACCATGTCACCATCAAGAATAGGTATCCGCTACCTCGCATTGATGACCTGTTTGACCAGTTGCAAGGAGCACAATTCTTTTCAAAGATCGATCTTCGTTCTGGATATCATCAGCTGAAGATTAAAACTGAGGATATTCCAAAGACTGCCTTCAGAACTCGGTACGGGCATTATGAATTCTTAGTAATGTCTTTTGGATTGACTAATGCTCCTGCTGCCTTCATGGATATGATGAACCGTGTATTCAAAGAATATTTGGATCAGTTCGTTGTTGTCTTTATTGATGACATCCTCATCTATTCCAAAAGCCGTGAAGATCATGAGCGCCATTTGAAGCTGGTACTGCAAAGGCTTCGTGAAAACAAGCTATATGCCAAACTGAAGAAATGCGAGTTCTGGCTTGAGGAAGTAGCATTCCTTGGGCACGTGGTGTCAAAACATGGAGTATCTGTCGACCCGGCGAAGATTGAAGCCATACAAAGTTGGGAGCAACCGAAGTCGGTAACCGAAGTACGTAGCTTTCTGGGCTTAGCTGGTTATTATCGGAGATTTGTGGAAGGATTTTCTCGAATCGCTACTCCGTTAACTCAGCTGACTCGGAAAGATACAAAATTCGTATGGAGTGAGGAATGCGAGAAGAGTTTCCAAGAACTCAAGAGGAGACTCATTTCGGCACCTGTTTTGACAATACCATCTGGTTCGGATGGATTTGTTATCTACAGCGATGCTTCAGGCAAAGGGTTAGGATGTGTTCTCATGCAACATGGGAAAGTCATAGCCTATGCCTCACGACAACTCAAAGAATATGAGAGGAATTATCCTACTCATGATTTGGAGTTGGCAGCAGTCGTTTTTGCGTTGAAGATCTGGAGACACTACCTGTATGGGGAGAAAGTGGAGATCTATACAGATCATAAAAGCCTCAAATATTTCTTCACCCAAAAGGAACTCAACATGCGGCAACGACGTTGGCTTGAGCTGTTGAAAGATTACGATCATACCATCCAATACCATCCTGGAAAAGCAAACGTAGTAGCTGACGCATTGAGTAGAAGATCATATGCGGGTACGAGTGCAATGTTTTTAACACAAAGGCCCATTTTGTATGACTTGCAAAGGATGGAGATAGAGATGAAGGCTCCAAGTACCCACATGATGATATCAAATATACGAGTAGAACCGACTTTAATCGATAAAGTTAAAGCTGCTCAAGCTACGGATATAGAGCTGATGCGTATGAAGAAGAAAGTGCAAGAAGGTGCTATTCCAGAAGCAAGAATCGATGAAGAAGGAATACTTCGAGTCAACTCCAGACTTTGTGTTCCTAACGATTTTGACTTGAAGCATAGAATAATGATGGAGGCACACAACACACCGTTTGCAATCCATCCTGGGAGTACCAAAATGTATCACGATCTTCGACATACATTTTGGTGGAGCAATATGAAAAGAGAGATCGCGGAGTTTATCTCGAGATGTTTAACTTGTCAACGTGTAAAAGCGGAGCATCAAGTACCAAAGGGTCCATTGCAACCACTTGAGATTCCGAAATGGAAGTGGGAACACATTACTATGGATTTTGTTACAGGTCTTCCCAAGGTTTCTCAAGGCATAGATGCGATTTGGGTTATTGTTGATAGATTAACCAAGTCCGCTCATTTCTTGCCGATACGTGAGACTTATTCCCTTGAACGTCTTGCTAGTATGTACGTGAACGAGATTGTGAGATTGCATGGCATGCCAGTATCCATAGTTTCGGATCGTGACCCAAGATTCACTTCACGATTTTGGGTTAGCTTGCAGAAAGCTATGGGCACGGATTTACGATTCAGTTCAGCATACCATCCTCAAACGGACGGACAATCAGAGAGGACTATTCAAACTCTTGAAGATCTATTAAGACTTTGTGTCTTAGATCTCAAAGGGAGTTGGGATAAGTACCTACCATTGGTGGAATTCTCCTACAACAACAGTTATCAGGCGAGCATAGGTATGGCTCCATTTGAGGCGTTGTATGGAAGAAAATGTCGTTCTCCAGTATGCTGGGACGAGGTGGGTGAAGCAACATTGTTGGGACCAGAATTGGTACGCATTACTACAGAGAAGATCCAAACGATTCGACAACGTATACAAACGGCACAGGATCGACAAAAGAGTTATGCGGATCTTCATCGGAAGGACGTGGAATTTAATATTGGGGATCATGTATTGTTACGTGTTGCACCATGGAAGGGAGTTACAAGATTTGGGAAGAGAGGAAAGCTCAATCCAAGATTTGTTGGTCCATTTGAGATTCTTGAGCGAATAGGAAATGTGGCATATAGACTCGCATTACCTCCAAGCATGTCTCGTGTTCATAATGTTTTTCACATATCTATGCTTCGTAAATATGTTAAAGACCCGAACCACATTATTGAGTTAGAACCAGACGAGATAGCTGAAGATTTAACGTACGAGGAGGTACCTGTTAAGATCTTGGATAGGAAAGAGCATGTCCTACGCACGAAGGTTATACCACAAGTTAAGGTTTTGTGGAGAAACCATGCTATTGAAGAAATGACCTGGGAGTTGGAATCAGAAATGAAAGCGAGGTATCCTCACCTTTTTGAAACATCAGGTACGTACGTCAATTTCGAGGACGAAATTTCATAAGGAGGGGAGGTTGTAAGACCCCAACTTATTAATGAATAAAATCAAATTTTCTCTAAATATTATTGTGAATAATAAGGGGTTAATTTGATATAATACTTTGGTTATGGGTGAAATGTGCAAATTTTGCAAAATAAGCAAGTGGTTATAAAATATTTATTTTTGGTCGGTGAATATTCGGTTGGTCGTGGAATATTCTTGCTGTCGGGGAATATTCGTACGACGACGCAGCCTTGTGTGGGCCCCATAACGGAAAGCGATTGGATGAAGAAAACGACAAGTATAAGTTGTTTATAAATAACGGCGTAGTTGTTACCGTTAATACTGTTGGAATACCCGGTGGTTAAAATACAGTAGCACACGGTATTGCACCAATTATTGATTCTTACGTAAGAAGGCACTACTCAATAATTGTTACAGTAGTTATTATTCAATATTTTATTTTATTGATTCAATAATTGCTGCGTTGATATTTTATATTATTGTTGTTTCAATAATTGTTGCTGCACAGTATTTTCATTTATCAGATCAATAATTCATATTATTTGAATAATATTATTAGATAACATTATTGGCAATGTCTAGAAAGTTCTGTCTAAGGAGAGGTTTGGTCATCTAATTGCGCGCCAGTAAGGAGAAATCCTTATTGGAAAGCCCCCTCTTTCCTGGGAACGGCCTGGTTGTCATAAATGTGATTCTGTAATATTATTTGTGAATAATTAATTATTGATTCATATGATAAGGAAATATTTATTTTATGTGGATATAAATGAGGGATATATTTTTGTGGTTAAAAATGAAGGAGTTAATGTTGAGGTTTTTATCAGTATTTTTGTCGGAATGGAGGTATTAAAAATCAGGGTTTTTGAGATATTTTGCGGGGGTTATAATTTTTAATCCGACCGTTGGATCGTGGTAATTTTTGGATATGTTATACATATATAAGTTGAGTATATGTCCACAAATTTTGAACCGTTAAAAATGAACGTATGATTTATTACGAATTTTACAAGATGACTGGTTCAGAAATTGTTGAATTTTCGGAGTTTATCATTTTGGTGGAAAATTCTAGAATTGGTGGGCCCCACTTGTGGTTGGTGAAGAAATGTGCTGAATTATATTTCAAATGTGGTGGGTGGGAATAGTAGCAGGTAAAGCCATCAGGTTGCAGGTCAAACCTACTAAAATTTTCCTATAAATAGAGGGCTAAGTTAGAATTGAAAATCACACCAGAAACAAGTTTTCTCTCTTTCTCTCTCTAGATTATTGAGTGTATTTTGTGAGTATTTAGATACTTTGAGAGTTTCTATTCATCAGAGCAAGTTTCTTTCAGCCTTATACCGGTATTCCGACCAGAAGTACTGATATTTTGAGGTAAGGGATATTATTTTCTTCTTAAATGATATTATTTTCTTCAATATCATTATGCTGAAATATTGATATGAGTTTTTATCAAATTTGGAACTTTTTGTGTCGGGGTTACTATTCACGTATACGGCACTATTCACGTATACGGCACTATTCACGAATACGGCACTATTCACCGAAAAATAAAATTTTTCTTTTTGTCCAAGATGTCTATTATGGTTACTATCTTTGATTGTATCCATGTTTTGATCTTTATTTTTGAATTCTGCTTCACAATTGATTATTATGAAGTATTATTGATCTTGGATAAACTGTTATACGAATCCCTACTATTTGTCCTTCTGTCTCATTGGATTCGTTCTCTTTAAGATATTTTTCATCATCCTCAGTCCTAAATGATGATATTACTGAATATCTTTGGCCTGTAGTGCAAAGATGTATGATTACTTGATGAATATCTTTGGCCTGTAGTGCAAAGATGAACAGGTGTTGAGATGAACATGACCGACTGATGATACAAATGAATATCTTTGGCCTGTAGTGCAAAGATGAATATTTGGTTAAAGATGATTATTAATTGATGTTACAGGGATAAAATATTGATGATGGACTTTTAAATCTTAGAAGATAGTAGAATTCTTTCTCTACTTGACTCTTCTAATGGTTTGCTGTTTCCGCTGCAGTTGTTGATCTAAAACTTGTTGTCGATTATATTTTATCAGATTTTTCCCTGTTGAAGACTAACGATAATTTGTTGTATATTATCTTAGTCATAATATTCTTTACTGGGCTAGTTGAGCTCACCCTTTTCCTTTTTGTTCCATTTTTCTTCTCAGGAGGTGAGAACATAGCAGGATCTAGTCGGGGTATGGAGTAATGGTTCTAGAAAGATGTATTAGCAGTCCTCACTATTTCTGTAAAATAGTGTTTGAATAATTGTAATGAAGATTTATTTGAGTGTGGATATTGTCCAGAAGACAATATTTGTATTTAAACTCACAGTATGTGTTGTCGTATTTTGCACGACAATTGTATTATTGAAGTTGTAGTTTGCTTTCTGTACCATGTATTTGGCGACTCAGAATGGATGTTGTATACCTATTTTGGGGGCGTCACAGTGTAGATGGGTCGAGCGGGGGTAACAAGGGAATAGAACGGTGGTCATCATTTAGTAGTTATATTTGGTGAAGAAAATAGGGTGAGGCGAACCCAACGTTGGAAGGGTGTTTTGTCACTATCATACAAGATGTCTAATGACATACAACCTCGTGTCATCATAAGACAGGGTTGTGCTCATCCACTTGCTGAGTATATCTACGAGCACTACCTATATAATCTTGGTATTTGTTTGAAGTATAATTCTCAATTAGAGACAGTGGAGATAATGATAAGTCAAGAGAAGACTCACCATTGGGAAAAATATGATTGTAATCTTCTTGATTTTCTTTGGGGTCTATTGGGTCAACCAAGGATAATTCTGTGGCCATATGATATCTATCATAACCTAGATGCATGGCCTCCCATGTACGAAGGTTTCCTTGAGCACTTCCCAAATATTATAGTTTCTAGAATAGTTTTTGACTGTACCTTTATGTAAGGTACCTTTGTGAGGTGCTGACACATGATGGTGTCCAATGTCACATTTGGTATATATTTATATCCAAACTCACGGCATATGTATTTGGCGACTCAGAATGGGTTGGATGGAATGGACCTATTTTGGAGTTGTCACAGGTGGTATCAGAGCTTAGGGATATGATATCTGGCGGAGATCGGGGAATAGAACTAGGAAGGGAGAGATGAATAAGTCCTTCGCTAGTGTGTCCTACCGAAGCTTATTTGTTGGTCAGTCATAATATCGGGATATTATGTGATATGTTAATTTGTTCAATTAACCCTTGTTTTGAAGCTGTATTCTAGAATGATATCTGAAATACAGGAGATGAGCAATGGAGAAATTATGATGACAGGGAAGATGGAATCTGAAATGAAAGCAAGGTATTCTCAACTCTTCGAAATACCAGGTACGCAAATTTTGAGGACGAAATTTCATAAGGAGGGGAGATTGTAAGACCCCAAATTTTATGAAATAAAAGTATTCAATTTTTCTATTCAGTAAATGGTTAAATTGATAAAAGTTTAAAGTTAAGGGTGAGATATGAATTTTTTTTCAAAATACACAAGTGGTTATAAAATATTCATTGTTGTCGGGGAATATTTGTTTGGTCGTGGAATATTCTTTCTGTCGGGGAATATTCGTACGACGGCGCAGCCATTTGTGGGCTCCATAACAGAATAACTGTCTGGTGAAGAAAACGACAAATTTGAGTTTTTACAAATAACGGCGTAGTTGTTACCGTTAACACTGTTAGAATACCCGGTGGTTAAAATACAGTAATACGCGTTATTGCATAGTAGCACACGGTATTACACAGTATTTTTGAATTATTGATCCTTACGTAAGAAGACACTACTCAATAATTGTTACAGTAATTACTGTTCAATATTTTATTTTATTGATTCAATAATTGCTACGTTGAAATTTTATATTATTGTTGTTCAATAATTGTCACTGCACAGTATTTTCCATTATCAGATCAATAATTCATATTATTTGAATAATATTATTAGATAACATTATTGGCAATGTCTAGAAAGTTCTGTCTAAGGAGAGGTTTGGTCACCTAATTGCGCGCCAGTAAGGAGAAATTCTTATTGGAAAGCCCCCTCTTTCCTGGGAACGGCCTGGTTGTCATAAATGTGATTCTGTAATATTATTTGTGAATAATTAATTATTGATTCATATGATAAGGAAATATTTATTTTATGTGGATATAAATGAGGGATATATTTTTGTGGTTAAAAATGAAGGAGTTAATGTGGAAGTGTTTTATCAGTATTTTTGTCGGAATGGAGGTATTAAAAAAATCAAATTAGGATTTTTGAGTTATTTTGTGGGGGTTATAATTTTTAATCCGACCGTTGGATCGTGGTAATTTTTGGATATGTTATACATATATAAGTTGAGTATATGTCCACAAATTTTGAACCGTTAAAAATGAACGTATGATTTATTATGAATTTTACGAGATGACTGGTTCAGAAATTATTGAATTTTCAGAGTTAATCATTTTGGTAAAAAATTCTAGAATTGGTGGGCCCCACTCTTGGTTGGTGAAGAAATGTGCTGAGATTTTTATTCAAATGTGGTGGGTGAGAATAGTAGCAGGTAAAGCCATCAGGTTGCAGGTTAAGTCTGCTTCGGTGTGCTAATATTTTTCTATAAATAGAGGGCTAAGTTAGAATTGAAAATCACAACAGAATTAATAAGTTTTCTCTCTTTCTCTCTCTAGATTATTGAGTGTATTTTTGAAGTATTTAGATACTTTGAGAGTTGCTATTCAGCACAAGTTTTCTTCAGCGTCATATCCGATATCCAGTCAGAAGTGCTACACTTTTGAGGTAAGGGATAGTAAGGGATTTTAAGGGTTGTTATGTTTTTTCAGTTTCGTAATTTTTCTGACCTTCAAAAATTCTGGAAAAAATTGAAATGATATTTTGATGAGTTTTCTTGATTGTGTCCAAAAATGTTGATTTTTGGATGTATAGATTAAGAGTTATGAATTTTATAAGAAAGGACTATTTTAAAAGTAACCGCTTATAACTTCTTGTGGTTAACTCCAAAATTGATGAAATTTTTATTGGGAGTACATGTATATGATAGGAGCATACTCTGTGAATTTTAGAATTTTTAGATAAAAGTACAATTTTTGATAAATGTCTAAATATTCGGCGGTTTTGGCCATATGAAAAATAGTAAATGACTTTTAAAAATTCTGAGAAAAATATATGTTCACTATGGGACTATATTATGCTAAATCCTAAAAAAGAAATATTTTTGGAACTGATTTGGTATTTTTTCATAAAAATGGTCTAGTTATGAGTAAATGAATTAAATATGTTTTGTGAAGTAAGAAAATTAAAAAATAGGATTTTATGGCTTGAGAATCCTATATGAGGTATATGCAGATTTTTGATGAGGGTTTTTGATTATTGGTGATGAAATCTTATGAGTTTGACATTTTAGGATGATTAAATGTATTATTTAGTAAAGTATAAACAATTAAAATAAATTGTTTATAAGCTTAAGAAATATTATTCTTTCAATATCATTATACCGAAATATTGGTATGTATTTTATTGTGGAATTTCTACCTTTTTGTGTCGAGTTTACTATTCATGAGTTACTATTCACGAGTTACTATTCATGAGTTACTATTCACGAGTTACTATTCTCTTTTTCTGACCAAATTATAGTTGGTTTATGATTATTACTCTTGAGATTAAATCTATATGTTGATTATATTGATTTTATTATCATATATAATATTTTTATAACCCTAATGATGATATTTCTCTTTGACTTGAGTGTAAAGATGGGTAGATTTCTGGTATGATCATGACTATGAGTTCTCTTTGGCCAGTAGTGCAAAGTTGAATTGTTGACTGGTATGATCATGACCATTGAATTTATAAGTGAATATCTTTAGCTTAAGTGCAAAGGTGAATTGATCAACATGGTTATAATTATTGTTTATATAAATTTTGAAATTATTATATATTTCTTTGAGATATGAATATATTTGGCTTGTAGTGTAAATATGAACTGTTAATGAATATCTTTGGCCTGTAGTGCAAAGATGAATTGTTGATGAATATCTTTGGCCTGTAGTGCAAAGATGACATGTTGTTGAATATCTTTGGCCAGTAGTGTAAAGATGAACAGATGTTGAGATAAACATGACCAACTGGTGATACAAATAAATATCTTTGGCCGTAGTGCAAAGATGAAGTTATTAGTATGATTATGAACAGAAAATGTGATTTAGTGTAACCATGATCTTTGATGTTTCAGGTAAAGATAGGTGATGAAAATTATCTTCGTCCTGGATGAGAAGAGAAATTTAGAACTACAGTTATGATTATGAGTTATTCATATGATTGTGGACCAGAATTGTTGATTGTTGTTACAGGGATAAAACATTGTTGGTAGATTTTTAACATGGAGAAGATAATAGACTTTATAGTCTATTTGACTCTTCTAATGGATTGCTCGTTCCGCTGCAACTATAGTTGAAATTTTTATCATCTACCATATGTTCTAAATCTCTGATTTATTACTGATGAAGACTATTGATAATTTATTTATCTTTAGTCATGATATTCTTTATTGGGCTAGTTGTGCTCATCCTTTTGCTTCACAATTCCTTTCAGGTAATAAGAGTGTAGCTGAGTCGAGCGGGGGTAACAAGGGAATAGAACGGTGATCATCATTTAGTAGTTATATTTGGTGAAGAAAATAGGGTGAGGCGAACCCAACGTTGAAAGGGTGTTTTGTCACTATCATACAAGATGTCTAATGACATACAACCTCGTGTCATCATAAGACAGGGTTGTGCTCATCCACTTGCTGAGTATATCTACGAGCACTACCTATATAATCTTGGTATTTGTTTGAAGTATAATTCTCAATTAGAGACAGTGGAGATAATGATAAGTCAAGAGAAGACTCACCATTGGGAAAAATATGATAGTAATCTTCTTATTTTTCTTTGGGGTTTATTGGGTCAACCAAGGATAGTTCTGTGGCCATATGATATCTATCATAACCTAGATGCATGGCCTCCCATGTACGAAGGTTTTCTTGAGCACTTCCCAAATATTCTAGTTTCTAAAATAGTTTTTGACTGTACCTTTATGTAAGGTACCTTTGTGAGGTGCTGACACATGATGGTATCCAATGTCACATTTGGTATATATTTGTATCCAAATTCACGGCATATGTGTTGTTGTATTTTGCACGATAATTGTTGTAATAAAGTTGTAGTTATTTTCTGTACCATGTATTTGACGACTCAGAATGGGTTGGATGGAATGGACCTATTTTGGGGTTGTCACAATTAGGGTCTCATTTCTTGGTAGGATTCAAATCATCCAACCAATCAAGAAGACAACAAGTGCTTGCATTATTCAATAATAACTTACTTTCATTTTCTTTGCTTGACTTGAACTTTTCATGGGAGACTCACTTTGCCAATTATACTTAGAAAAACTAGAGGATCGACTACTACACTTGATTGTGATCAGTTAATTGATTTTCTGTCCTAAAGTTTTTTCGTGGAAAGTACTTCCAACGTGACTAAATTAATTACTACTCAATTTATTTTATTACCCCATCTACGAGGACGACTCAAGTGATTGCGAAGTATCTCTCCAAAATCCTTACTTTATTGTTGTTCCAAGTGGGTTAGGGTCTTATTTCTTGGTAGGATCCAAGTCATCCAACCAATCAAGAAGACAACGAGTGCTTGCATTATTCAATAATAAATTGCTTTCTTTTTCTTTGCTTGACTTGGACTTTTCATGGGAGACTCACTTTGCTAATTATACTTAGAAAAACTAGAGGAAAGATTACAACACTTGATTGTGATCAACTAATTGATTTTCTGTCCTAATTTTTTTTCGTGGAAATTACTTTCAACATGACTAAACTGATTACTACTCAATTTATTCAATTTCCCTATCTGTGAGGACGACTCAAGTGATTGCATGTGAAGTTTCCCTCTAAAATCCTTACATTATTGTCATTCCAAGTGGGTTAGGGTCTCATTTCTTGGAAGGATCCATGTCATCCAACCAATCAAGAAGACAACAAGTGCTTGCATTATTTAATAATAACTACTTTCTTTTTCTTTGCTTGACTTGGACTTTTCATGATAGACTCACTTTGCCAATTATGCTTAGAAAAACTAGAGGAAGGACTACTACACTTGATTGTGATCAACTAATTGATTTTATGTCCTAAAATTTTTTTGTGGAAAGTACTTCCAACATGACTAAACTGATTACTACTCAATTTATTCTATTACCCCCATCTACGAGGACGACTCAAGTGATTGCAAAGTTTCTCTCCAAAATCATTATTTTATTGTTGTTCCAAGTGGGTTAAGGTCTCATTTCTTAGTAGGATCCAAATCATCCAACCAATCAAGAAGACAACAAGTGTTTGCATTATTCAATAAAAACTTGCTTTCTTTTTCTTTGCTTGACTTGGACTTTTCATGGGAGACTCACTTTGCTAATTATACTTAGAAAAACTAGAGGAAAGACTACTACACTTGATTGTGATCAACTAATTGATTTTCTGTCCTACAATTTTTTTCGTGGAAATTACTTTCAACATGACTAAACTGATTACTACTCAATTTATTCAATTTCCCTATATGCGAGGACGACTCATGTGACGCCCCCAAAATAGGTATACATCACCCATTCTGAGTCGCCAAATATATGGTACATAAAACAAGTACAACTTTATTATTACAATTGTCGTGCAAAATACGACAACACATACTGTGAGTTAAAATACAAATATTATCTTCTAGACAATATCCACATCTAAATAAAGTCCTCATTACAATTATTGATGCAGTATTTTACAAAATAGTGAGGACTGCTAAAACAACTGTCTAGGACCATCACTCTATACCCCGACTGGTTCCTGCTATATTCTCGCTTCTTGAGAAGAAAAATGGAACAAAAAAGAAAAGGGTGAGCTCAACTAGCCCAGTAAAGAATATTATGACTAAGATAATATACAACAAATTATCCTTAGTCTTCAACAGAGAAAAATCTGATAGAATATAACAGATAACAAGTTTTAGATAAACAACTGCAGCGGAAACAACAATTCATTAGAAGAGTTAAGTAGAGAATGAAATCTACTATCATCTATGAATTTAAAAATCCATCATCAATATTTTATCCCTGTAACATCAATCAATATAAATCTTGAATCAAATATTCATCTTTGCACTACTGGGCAAAGATATTCATCTGTATCACCAGTTGGTCATGTTCATCTCAACACCTGTTCATCTTTGCACTACGGGCCAAAGATATTCATCAGGTAATCATTCATCTTTGCACTACAGGCCAAAGATAATCCTCAAGTATCACCATTAAGGACTGAGGATGATGAAAAATATTTTAGAGAACGAATCCAGTAAGATAAAAGGACAAAATTTAGAGATTCGTACTTTAGATAATTCAAGTTTAAAAATACTCCATAATAAACCATAATTGAGTAAAATTCAAGAATGACGATCAAAACATGGATACAATCAAAGATAGTAACCATACTAAACATCTGGGACGAAAAAGAGAAAATTTAATTTTTCGGTGAATAGTGTCGTATTTGTGAATAGTGCCGTATACGTGAATAATAATCCCGACACAAAAAGGTAGAAATTCCACAATAAAACTTATATTAATAATTCGGCATAATGATATTGAAGAAAATAATATCATATAAGAAGAAAATAACATCCTTTACCTCAAAATAGCAGTATTTTCTGATCGAAATATCTGGTGTAAAGCCGAAGGAAACTTGCACTGAATAGCAACTCTCAAAGTATCTAAATACTCACAAAAATACGCTCGATAATATAGAGAGAAAGAAAACTTATTTCTGGTGTGGTTTTCAATTCTAACTATGCACCTTATTTATAGGAAAATGTTAGAACGCCGAAGCAGACTTAACCTGCTACCTGATGGCTTTATCTGTTACTATTCATGCCTACCACATTTGAAATAAAATTTTAGCATATTTCTCACCAACCAAAAGTGGGGCCCACCAATTCTAGAAATTTCCAAAATATTTTATCATTTAAACAATAATCAAAAACTTCAATAATTCATAATAAATAACCCTTTTATCAGAAAAATACGAATTTTATGTCCATTCCATAGGAAATTAAATTCACTACAACTTTGTAGCTTTAAGTTTTTCCAAATTCTAAACGAAAAATGACCGAAATTCACATACAGACGATTTTTAATACCTCCATTCCGACGAAATACTGATAAAACACCTCAGCATTAATTCCTTCATTTATAATCACATAAAATAAATATTTTCCTACCCTTCATTTATATCCACATAAAATAAATATTTCTTATCATATAAATCAATAATTAATTATTCACAAATAATATTACAGAATCACAATTATGACAACCAGGCCGTTCCCAAGAAAGAGAGGGCTTTTCGATAAGAATTTTTCCTTACTGGCGCTCAATTAGGTGACCAAACCTCTCCTTAGACAGAACTTTCTAGACATTGCCAATAATGCTATCTAATAATATTATTCAAATATTATGAATTATTGATTTGATAATGGAAAATACTGTGCAGCGACAATTATTGAAGCAACAATAATATAAAATATCAACGCAACAATTATTGAATCAATAAAATAAAATATTAAACAGTAATTACTGTAACAATTATTGTGTAAGACCCCGAATTTTATGAAATAAAAGTATTCAATTTTTCTTATAATTACTATTCAGTAAATGGTTAAATTGATAAATGTTAAAGTTAAGGGTGATATATGATTTTTTTTTCAAAATACACAAGTGGTTATAAAATAATCATTGTTGTCGGGGAATATTCGTTTGGTTGTGGAATATTCTTTCTGTCGGGGAATATTCGTACGACGGCACAGCTATTTGTGGGCCCCATAACGAATAACTGTCGGGTGAAGAAAACGACAAATTTGAGTTTTTTTACAAATAACGACGTAGTTGTTACCGTTAACACTATTGGAATACCCAGTGGTTAAAATACAGTAATACGCGTTATTACACAGTAGCACACGGTATTGCATAGTATTTTTGAAATTATTGATTCTTACGTAAGAAGGCACTACTCAATAATTGTTACAGTAATTACTGTTCAATATTTTATTTTATTGATTCAATAATTGCTACGTTAAAATTTTGTATTATTGTTGTTCAATAATTGTTGCTGCACAGTTTATCCCATTATCAGATCAATAATTCATATTATTTGAATAGTATTATTAGATAGCATTATTGGCAATGTCTAGAAAGTTCTGTCTAAGGAGAGGTTTGGTCACCTAATTGCGCGCCAGTAAGGAGAAATTCTTATTGGAAAGCCCCCTCTTTCCTGGGAACGGCCTGGTTGTCATAAATGTGATTCTGTAATATTATTTGTGAATAATTAATTATTGATTCATATGATAAGGAAATATTTATTTTATGTGGATATAAATGAGGGATATATTTTTGTGGTTAAAAAAATGAAGGAGTTAATGTTGAGATTTTTATCCGTATTTTTGTCGGAATGGAGGTATTAAAAATCAGGGTTTTTTGAGAAATATTGCGGGTGTTATAATTTTTAATCCGACCGTTGGATCGTGGTAATATTTGGATATGTTATACATATATAAGTTGAGTATATGTCCACAAATTTTGAACCGTTAAAAATGAACGTATGATTTATTATGAATTTTACGAGATGACTGGTTCAGAAATTGTTGAATTTTCGGAGTTTATCACCATGTGCTGAATTATATTTCAAATGTGGTAGGTGGGAATAGTAGCAGGTAAAGCCATCAGGTTGCAGGTCAAACTTACCAAAATTTTCCTATAAATAGAGGGCTAAGTTAGAATTGAAAATCACACCAGAAACATAAGCTTTCTCTCTTTCTCTCTCTAGATTATTGAGCATATTTTGTGAGTTTTTAGATACTTGGTGAGTTGCTATTCATCAGTGCAAGTTTCCTTCAGCATCATATCCGATATCCAGCCAGAAGTACTGCTCTTTTGAGGTAAGGGATAGTAAGGGATAGTAAGGGATAGTAATGAATTTTAAGGGTTGTTATGATTTTCAGTTTCGTAATTTTTCTGATCTTCAAAAATTATGGAAAAATTTGAAATGTTAATTTGATGAGTTTTCTTGATTGTGTCCAAAAATGGTGATTTTTGGATGTATAGATTGAGAGTTGTGAATTTTATGAGAAAAGACTATTTTAAAAGTAATCGCTTATAATTCCTTGTGGTTAACTCTAAAATTGATGAAATTTTTATTGGGAGTACATGTATATGATAGGAGTATACTCTGTGAATTTCAGAATTTTTAGATAAAAGTACAATTTTTGATAAATGTCTAAATATTCGGCTGTTTTGGCCATATGAAAAATAGTAAATGACTTTTAAAAATTTTGAGAAAAATATATGTTCACTATGGGACTATATTATGCTAAATCCCAGAAAAGAAATATTTTTGGAACTGATTTGGTATTTTTCATGAAAATGGTCTAGTTATGAGTAAATGAATTAAATATGTTTTGTGAAGAAAGAAAATTGGAAAATAGGATTTTATGGCTTGAGAATCCTATATGAGGTATATGCAGATTTTTGATGAGGGTTTTGGTTATTGATGATGAAATTGTAAGAGTTGGTATTTTATGATGATTAAATGCATTAATTAGTAAAGTGTAAACAATTTAAATAAATTGTTTATAAGCTTAAGAAATGTTATTATTTCAATATCATTATACCGAAGTATTGGTATGAATTTTATTGTGGAATTTCTACCTTTTTGAGTCGGTGTTACTATTCACGAGTTACTATTCATGAGTTACTATTCACGAGTTACTATTCACGACAAAATTGGTTTCTTTTACTAACCAAATTATAGTTGATTTATGAATATTACTCTTGAGATTAAATCTATATGTTGATTATATTGATTTTATTATCATATATAACATTTTTATAACCCTGATGTTGAAATTCTCTTTCACTAGAGTGTAAAGATGGGTAGATTATTGGTATGATCATGACTAGAGTTCTCTTTGGCCTGTAGTGCAAAGTTGAATTGTGACTGGTATGATCATGACCATTGAATTTATAAGTGAATATCTTTAGCTTAAGTGCAAAGGTGAATTGATCAACATGGTTATAATTATTGTTTATATAAATTCTGAAATGATTATATATTTCTTTGAGATATTAATATCTTTGGCCTGTAGTGCAAAGATGAAATATTGATGAATATCTTTGGCCTGTAGTGCAAAGATGAATTGTTGATGAATATCTTTGGCCCGTAGTGCAAAGATGACATGTTGTTGAATATCTTTGGCCAGTAGTGCAAAGATGAAAAGATGTTGAGATAAACATGACCAACTGGTGATACAAATGAATATCTTTGGACGTAGTGCAAAGATGAAGTTATTAGTATGATTATGAACAGAAAATGTGATTTGGTGTAACCATGATCTTTGATGTTTCAGGTAAAGATAGGTGATGAAAATTATCATCATCCTGGATGAGAAGAGGAATTTAGAACTACAGTTATGATTATGAGTTATTCATATGATTGTGGACCAGAATTGTTGATTGATGTTACAGGGATAAAACATTGTTGGTGAATTTTTAACATGGAGAAGATAATAGACTTTATAGTCTATTTGACTCTTCTAATGGATTGCTCGTTCCGCTGCAACTATGGTTGAAATTTTTATCATTTACCATATGTTCTAAATCTCTGATTTATTATTGATGAAGGCTATTGATAATTTAATTATCTTTAGTCATGATATTCTTTACTGAGCTAGTTGTGCTCACCCTTTTGCTTCACAATTCCTTTCAGGTAATAAGAGTGTAGCTGGGTCGAGCGAGGGTAACGGGGAAATAGAACGGTGGTCTCTAGCTGTGGATGTTCTCCCGAAGTAGTATAGAAAAGTTCATTTAGTAGTTATATTTGGTGAATCCAATAGGGTGAGGCGAACCTAACGTTGGAAGGGTATTTTGCCACTGTCATACAAGATGTCTAATGACATACAACCTCATGTCATCATAAGACAGGGTTGTGCTCATCCACTTGCTGAGTATATCTATGGGCACTACCTATATAATCTTGGTGTTTGTTTGAAGTATAATTCTCAATTAGAGACAGTGGAGATAATGATAAGTCAAGAGAAGACTCACCATTGGGAAGAATATGATAGTAATCTTCTCGTTTTTCTTTGGGGTCTATTGGGTAAACCAAGGATAATTCTGTGGCCATATGATATCTTTCACAACCTAGAAGCATGGCCTCCCATGTACGAAGGTTTCCTTAAGCACTTCCCAAAGATTCTAATTTCCAAAACAGTTTTTGACTATACCTTTATGTAAGGTGTCATTGTGAGGTGATGTCCACGGTTGGAACATGAGTCACATTTGGTATATATTTGTATCCAAACTCACAGCATATGTGTTGTTGTATTTTGCACGACAATTGTTGTAATAAAGTTGTAGTTATTTTCTGTACCATGTATTTGACGACTCAGAATGGGTTGGGTGGAATGGACCTATTTTGGGGATGTCACATATTGAGTAGTGTTTTCTTACGTAAGAATCAATAATTCAAAAATACTATGCAATACAGTATGCTACTGTGCAACCACGCGTATTACTGTATTTTAACCACCGGGTATTCCAACAGTGTTAACGGTAACGATTACACCGTTATTTATAAAAACTCAAACTTGTCATTTTCTTCATCCAACAGTTATTCTGTTATGGGGCCCACAAATGGCTGCACCGTCGTACGAATATTCTCCGGCAGCAAGAATATTCCACGACCAAACGAATATTCCCCAACAAAAATGAATATTTTATAACCACTTGCTTATTTTGTAAAATTTGCACATTTCACCCATAACCAAAATATTATATCAAATTAACACCCTATTATTCAAAATAATAACTAGAGAAAATTTGATTTTATTTATAAAAAGTTGGGGTCTTACAACTCAAGTGATTGCATGTGAAGTTTCCCTCTAAAATCCTTACTTTATTGTCATTCTAAGTGGGTTAGGATTTCATTTCTTGTTAGGATCCAAGTCATAAAACCAATCAAGAATGTTGGGATTGACTCATACTTCTGCGGGTTCGACAAATGGCCACTACGACTACCCAGTTGGATGCAAATGGGTGTTTAAGAAGAAGATAAATGTGGATGGAAGTATAAAGAAGTACAAAGCGCGACTGGTGGCAAAAGGGTATTCTCTCAAATAGAGAGAATCGACTATGATGAGATCTTTTCTCCTGTAACAAAGTTGACATCCATCCGGACAGTTCTATCTGCAACTGTTGTTTATGATCTAGAGGTTGAGCAACTAGATGTCAAAATAACGTTCCTTCATGGTGGCTTGGAGGAGGAGATTTACATGAATCAACCAGATGGTTTTGAAATCAAAGGCAAGGAAAATTTGGTATGTAAATTGAAGAAGTCCTTGTATGGGCTTAAGCAATCTCCGAGAATGTGGTATCAAAAGTTTGATTCTTACGCTTTACGGCTTGGATTCACGCAGTGTCAGACTGATCATTGAGTTTATGTGAAAAGATTGGGTGACAATTTTGTTATTCTAACCTTGTATGTTGATGATATGTTATTGATTGGAAATAACAGAAAAATGATCAAGTCTGTGAAAGGTTTGTTTGCACAACAATTTGATATGAAGGATCTAGGGCCAACAAATTTCATCTTGGGGTATGCATATACACATGGACCGTAAGAATCGAAAATTGGTGTTAGGGCAGAAGAAGTACGTACATTGAAGGGGTGTTGAAGAAATTCAACATGATTGATTGCAAATCGGTTGGAACCCCTATGGCTACCTGAACTAAATTATTTGCAGATCAGTGTCCTAAGACCAAAGATGAAGAGGAGGAGATGGCCCACATTCCATATGCAAGCGTAGTTGGAAGCGTAATGTATGCAATGGTATGTATGAGACTAGATATTGCCCAAACATTGGGAGTGTAACACCCCAGTCCCACATCGAAAGATAGGGGAAAAATTTGTCTGCATATAAAGAAATAAATTACTACCAATAGTACCTTCAAGTCATGACCTTTTGGGAGCCTGTGGTGGGCTAAGATGACCCAAGAAGATACTATTGGGCCAGTGATTTGAGGCCTTATTTTGATGGATTCGATTCGATTCGGACTTGGGATTTGACCCGAGATTTGTTCCGGATTCGGGATTTGACCCGGGTTGTTTCATATGGTATCAGAGCCGACTCTTGAAAGCTCGGGTCGGGTCATCCGAGCGGGTTGTCGGAGGTGGGGACACGAAGGCTAGTGGTATTATCCCACAATAGAGAGATGGAGGTCCGGAGGTGGGGACACGAAGCCAGCCGGTATTATCCCACAATGGCTAGAGAGGCAAAGATCTTTGGGCCGTGTATGTGTGATCGGTTCTGACGGGGACGTCAGAAATTTAAGTGGGGGAGTTTGTAACACCCTAGTCTCACATCAAAAGATAGGGGAAAAATTTGTCTGCATATAAGGAAATAAGTTACTACAAATAGTACCTTCAAGTCATGACCTTTTGGGAGCTTATAGTGGGCTAAGATGACCCAAGAAGATACTATTGGGCCAGTGGTTTGATGCCTTATTTTGATGGATTCGATTCGATTCGGACTTGGGATTTAACCCGAGATTTGTTCCGAATTCGGGATTTGACTCGGGTTGTTTCAGGGAGTATTGAGTAGATATATGTCAAATCCCGGGAAGGAGCATTGGACCGCCATTAAAAGAGTTTTCAGGTATCTTTGTGGTACTTCTGATTTTACATTGCATTTTGGAGGTAAAGAAGATGTGAAGAAATTTGAGGTGGTAGGATCTGTGGATGCTGATTGGGGTGGAGATGTTGATAGTAGGAAATCAACAAGTGATTATGTATTCAAATTGTTTGATGGACCTGTGAGTTGGATGAGCAAGAAGCAAAGTGTTGTTGCTTTATTATCTATTGAGACAAAATACATGGCACTTACTCATGCAAGTAAAGAAGCAATATGGATTCGCAGGTTGTGTGCTGAGCTTGGTTTTAAACAGAAAACAGTGAAGTTAAAGTGTGACAGTCAGAGTGCTATTCACTTAACAAAGAATCTTGCATTCCACTCACGGTCGAAGCATATTGATATCCAGTATCACTTCATTAGAGAGAAGGTTGATGAGAAACTAATTCTTTTGGAGAAGGTTGACACGGTAGTAAACGACGCAGACTTATTAAGTAAAACAGTTAGTTTGGCGAAGTTTGAGTGGTTTACATCTGAGGTGGGTATCAAGAAGTATTCATCAAGTGGGAGAATGTTGGGATTGACTCATATTTTTGCGGGTTCGATGAATGACCACTACGACTACCCAACGCAAAGTGAAACTTGGGCTTGGGAATTTAGTAGTAGCCCGATCTTAGATTTTACTAATGTACTGGGTCTCATGTGTTTGGGCTCATGTTATAGCAGCTAGTGTTTTTCTAGTTAATATAAAAATATTGTTTGGTGTGTGAATCATTGTAGAGCGTGTGAGACATCTAATGAATACACCAGACAAACAAGACTAGCTAAATTGGTGAACCTGGGTATATCGCGTGTTAATTTTTTTTGTCTTTCATATAATATTTGTGTGATTGCAATATTATTCGTTCTTAAATTCTAACAAAGAAGACAACAAGTGCTTGCATTATTCAAGAATAACTTGCTTTTTTTTACTAAGTTACTTGTTTTCTTTTTCTTGGCTTGACTTGGACTTTTTATGGGAGACTCACTTTGCCAATTATACTTTAAAACTAGAGGAACGACTAGTGCACTTTATTGAAATAATCAACTAATTAAATTGATTTTATGTTTGAAGTTTTTTCTTGTAATTCTGATATGACTAAACCGATTGTTACTCGATCAATAGTTGTGTAAATGATATATACATGATATGTTGCCTAACAAGTCATCTCAAGCAAAAAAAAAATACGTAGAGCTTTAATCGACCCAAGTCGAGGTAAGTTGAACTCAAGTGATCAAGCCTAGTTGAGCTTAAACGCAATTCATTTAACTTTTTTTTATTATAAAAATAAGAAAATAATTAACTATGTTAAACAAGCCGGACCTAAAACACCTAAAGCCTAAACGAGTCAGGTTCAATTTGGACACCCCTTTGTTCGAGCTTGCACAACTCGTTTAACTTAACAGATAAAAAAGTGTATTCACTAGTAGTTTAAATAGTGAATACATATTTTTTATTTGTCAAATCTTATACAAGGGCATGCATACAATTTCCTCCTTTTTTTTCTTCACAATAGCTTTGTACTAATCAAATTCTATATATAGTCAGATTCAATTTATTATGTTACCCCACATGCGAGCACAACTCAAGTGATTTGTACTCACTCCAACAAGTACATGCATATTATTCCATAACTTGCTATCTTTTTGTTTGCTTGACTTGGATTTTTACATGGTAGACTCGCTAATTTGTCAATTACAAGTAAACCTAAAGAAACGACCACTGCACTAAATTAATTAATGGTCCTGCAGAAGAACAACCAAATTGACAAGAAGAGGACACTCCACCTACTAATTTTAAGATATTTGTCTTTTTATTTAATATATTTATGTGATTGGATATAACATCCCGTTAATTTGATTTTTACTCTCCCCTTTATCCCCTTAATTTGTCTTTTTCTTTCTTTCTTTTTCTTGACAAATACAATTTGAACTATTTTTTGTGTGAAACTGAGAGGAATAACTTGCTTTGTAGCGGAATTGTACGATCCATCCCACATCAATTCATCATCATGCAACGCACACCTGTGTAGACGGGCCCAATAAGCATGTTGGACCACCTCCTTACCTAAAAGGTTAACCTATTAGGTTGAGGCTCTACCATACTTATTAACCCATCTAAACTCTTGAATTTATCCGATGTGGGATTCATGTGAAATATCCCAACAATCTCCACCTTTCACTTGAATGCCCATCACAAGTATCATACTAGAGTATTCTCATCATTAAGCACACATTCTTTGAATTCTTCAAGAGCTCTTTGCTCGATTCTAATACTACTCCATCACGCCGACAGCAAACGTGTCTCAGCAGTTTTCCTAGAGCCATCCGAGCCCTGCTCCACCCGATTCAAATACTTCACCTTTGAGTCCTTCAAGAGCTTTACTTAACTCTAATATTACTCTCATCACGCCTGGGCCAAACGTGTCTCAATAATTTTCCCTAGAGCCTTCCTAAGCCCGCTCCCCACCCGACTCAAATCATCCCGTGCTTCACCTGATTCAACTCTATTTACTCCACCCACGAGGCCTGCGAATTGTACCTTCGCGCACTCCCCTCGCACCTTGGAGTTGATACTTGGATTCTCCCACGAGGCCTGCGAAATTTTTACCCTCGCACTCCTCTTCGCACCTTGGAGTTGTTACTTGGGCCCATCGAACCATGGGCTCTGATACCATTTTGTAGCAGAATTGTACGATCCATCCCACATCAATTCATCACATAGCAGCGCACACCTGTGTAGACGGGCCCAATAAGCATGTTGGACCACCTCCTTACCTAAAAGGTTAACCTATTAGGTTGAGGCTCTACCATACTTATTAACTCATCTAAACTCTTGAATTTATCCGATGTGAGTTTCATGTAAAATATCCCAACATGCTTGAGTTGGGCTGGGGAGCCTCACTCGGTCATTTACACTTAAAATTAGTGCAAATTAAGAAACAAGTGCAGTAAAGTGATTAATATATATATATATATATATATATATATATATATATATATATATATATATATATATACCATTTTCTTTATTTTGTTGCTGCTTTTGATTTTGTTTCTTGTTTTTGTGTTGGTTGATGGTGGTGATGGTTGACAACTTAAAGAATCATGATGTTACATGCATGGAATATCTAATCCAAGATAAGAATTGCTTTAATTTTGTGGACTCCATAGTGCTTCCTTGGTACTCCAATCCCCCATTAGAATGATCAATTTGGTATTACATGATTAATACAATCACTATGTTTATTTGTAATTATATTGTATGAATTGAACTATTTTAATATATTTATATCATTTAAATATCTACAAGTATTTTTTTAAAAAAAATTAGTTTTAAGTCGACAATCTCATGAATTATTTTTATTTACAGAATCAATTTGTATTTGAACAAGTGCATGCATTATTCAATAAGATGCCTTCTTTTTCTAGTCTAAAGTTTTTTTTTGTGGAAATGACTTCCAACATGAGTAAATCGATTACTATTCAATTTACTCTATTACCCCATTTGCACGGTAGAGTTAAGTGATTGTGAAGTTTCCCTCCAAAATTCTTAATTACTTTATTGTCGTTCCAAACGGGTTAGGGTCTTATTTCTTAATAGGATATATCCAAGTCATCCATCCAATCAAGATGACAGCAAGTACTTGCATTATTCAATAATAACATGCTTTCTTTTCTTTGCTTGACTTGAATTTTTTATGGGAGACTCACTTTTCCAATTACACTTAAACTTAGAGGAACGATTAGTGCACTTAGTTGCGATGATCAACTAATTAAATTGATTTTATGTCTTAAGTTTCAAGTCGGACCTAAAACACCTAAATCCTAAACAAGTCATGTTCAATTTGGACACCCATCTATTCGATCTTGCGTAGCTCGTTTTACCAAACGGACAAAAGAATTTGTTTTTAAATAGTGAATACATGTTTTTTATTTGCAAAATCTTATGGAAGGGCATACAATTTTCCTCTCTTTTTTTCATAATAGCTTTGCAACAATCAAACTCAAATAGTTAAATTCAATTTTTTTCTTTTCTTCATAATAGCTTTGCACTAATCAAAATGTATAGTCAGATTCAATTTCCCCACATGCGATGACCACTAATTTGTACGCACTCCAACAAGTGCATGCATTATTCCATAACTTGCTATCTTTTTCTTCGCTTGACTTGGACTTTACATGGTAGACTCACTTTGCCAATTACAAATAAACCTAAAGAAATTACTTCCAACATGATCACTAAATTGATTACTACTCAATTTATTCAATTTCCATATCTGCGAGGACGACTCAAGTGATTGTGAAGTTTTCCTCTAAAATCCTTACTTTATTGTCGTTCCAAGTGGGTTAGGATGTCATTTCTTGGTAGGATCCAAGTCATCCAACCAAGACAACAAGTGCTTGCATTATTCAATAATAAATTGTTTTCCTTTTTTTTTTGCTTGACTTGAACTTTTCATGGGAGACTCACTTTGCCAATTATACTTAGAAAAACTAGAGGAACGACTACTACACTTGATTGTGATCAACTAATTGATTTTTTGTCCTAAAGTTTTTTTGTGGAAATTACTTCCAACATGACTAAACTGATTACTACTACATTTATTCTATTACCCCATCTACGAGAACGACTCAAGTGATTGCAAAGTTTATCTCCAAAATCTTTATTTTATTGTCTTTCCAAGTGGGTTAGGGTCTTATTTCTTAGTAGGATCCAAGTCATCCAACCAATCAAGAAGACAACAAGTGCTTGCATTATTTAATAATAACTACTTTCTTTTTCTTTGCTTGACTTGGACTTTTCATGGGAGACTCACTTTGCCAATTATACTTAGAAAAACTAGAGGAAGGACTACTACACTTGATTGTGATCATGTAACACCCCCTTTTCGAAATTGAAAGAGAGGTTACTCAAAACATACCAAAACTGATGAATTTAATAGCAAGGCTCAAAGCCACAAAAGAATAGTCTTAATAACTGATAAATACCATATGTCAACCATAATAAGTCTCAAACTGTCTTAAACCACAATCTAAAATAATTATTACAATTCCAAGTAAACTGACACATCAAGTCTAAACATAATATTTCTAAATCATTGGAATGAATGGAACTCTCATCACACTTGTCCTTGATTCCCCTGATTGCCTGCCGGAAGAAAACACAGCATGAGCCAAACGTCCAGTACGGATATAGAATACAAATAATGAACAAAAATAACTAACTCAATTAAATGAAAAGAGACGAAACGAACTGAAACGAAACGAACAAATCTAACACAACGAAATAATAGGCTGAATCAAATGGTTGGGTGTTATTTCATACCGAGCTCAGAACAAAACAGAAATATACATTGCCACACAGATAAGTCAAATAATGCCACACATGCAAGTTACACACATTGGACCGCGAATCCAAATGTATATAAAATCGGAAGGCGTGTTTGGCACAAACTGTAAGACCCCGAATTTTATGAAATAAAAGTATTCAATTTTTCTTATAATTACTATTCAGTAAATGGTTAAATTGATAAAAGTTTAAAGTTATGGGTAAAATATGAATTTTTTTTTTCAAGCAAGTGGTTATAAAATAATCATTGTTGTCGGGGAATATTCGTTTGGTCGTGGAATATTCTTTCTGTCGGGGAATATTCGTACGACGGCGCAGCTATTTGTGGGCCCCATAACGAATAACTGTCGGGTGAAGAAAACGACAAATTTGAGTTTTTACAAATAACGGCGTAGTTGTTACCGTTAACACTGTTGGAATACCCGGTGGTTAAAATACAGTAATACGCGTTATTGCACAGTAGCACACGGTATTACATAGTATTTTTGAAATTATTGATTCTTACGTAAGAAGGCACTACTCAATAATTACAGTAATTACTGTTCAATATTTTATTTTATTGATTCAATAATTGCTACGTTAAAATTTTATATTATTGTTGTTCAATAATTGTTGCTGCACAGTATTTTCCTTTATCAGATCAATAATTCATATTATTTGAATAATATTATTAGATAACATTATTGGCAATGTCTAGAAAGTTCTGTCTAAGGAGAGGTTTGGTCATTAATTGCGCGCCAGTAAGGAAAAATCCTTATTGGAAAGCCCCCTCTTTCCTGGGAACGGCCTGGTTGTCATAAATGTGATTCTGTAATATTATTTGTGAATAATTAATTATTGATTCATATGATAAGGAAATATTTATTTTATGTGGATATAAATGAGGGATATATTTTTGTGGTTAAAAATGAAGGAGTTAATGTTGAGGTTTTTATCAGTATTTTTGTCGGAATGGAGGTATTAAAAATCAGGGTTTTTGAGATATTTTGCGGGAGTTATAATTTTTAATCCGACCGTTGGATCGTGGTAATTTTTGGATATGTTATACATATATAAGTTGAGTATATGTCCACAAATTTTGAACCGTTAAAAATGAACGTATGATTTGTTATGAATTTTACGAGATGACTGGTTCAGAAATTGTTGAATTTTCGGAGTTAATCATTTTGGTGGAAAATTCTAGAATTGGTGGGCCCCACTTGTGGTTGGTGAAGAAATGTGCTGAATTATATTTCAAATGTGGTGGGTGGGAATAGTAGCAGGTAAAGCCATCAGGTTGCAGGTCAAACCTACCAAAATTTTCCTATAAATAGAGGGCTAAGTTAGAATTGAAAATCACACCAGAAACATAAGCTTTCTCTCTTTCTCTCTCTATATTATGAAGCATATTTTGTGAGTATTTAGATACTTTGAGAGTTGCTATTTAGTGCAAGTTTCCTTCGGCTTTGCATTCCAGTCAGAAATACTGCTCTTTTGAGGTAAGGGATTTTAAGGGTTGTTATGATTTTCAGTTTCGTAATTTTTCTGATCTTTAAAAATTTTGGAAAAATTTGAAATGATATTTTGATGAGTTTTCTTGATTGTGTCCAAAAATGGTGATTTTTGGATGTATAGATTGAGAGTTATGAATTTTATGAGAAAAGACTATTTTAAAAGTAACCGCTTATAATTCCTTGTGGTTAACTCCAAAATTGATGAAATTTTTATTGGGAGTACATGTGTATGATAGAAGTATACTCTGTAAATTTCAGAATTTTTAGACAAAAGTACAATTTTTGATAAATGTCTAAATATTCGGCTATTTTGGCCATATGAAAAATAGTAAATGACTTTTAAAAATTCTGAGAAAAATATATGTTCACTATGGGACTATATTATGCTAAATCTCAGAAAAGAAATATTTTTGGAACTGATTTGGTATTTTTCATGAAAATGGTCTAGTTATGAGTAAATGAATTAAATATGTTTTGTGAAGAAAGAAAATTGGAAAATAGGATTTTATGGCTTGAGAATCCTATATGAGGTATATGCAGATTTTTGATGAGGGTTTTGGTTATTGATGATGAAATTGTAAGAGTTGGCATTTTATGATGATTAAATGCATTAATTAGTAAAGTGTAAACAATTAAAATAAATTGTTTATAAATTTAAGTAATGTTATTCTTTCAATATCATTATACCGAAATATTGGTATGGATTTTATTGTGGAATTTCTATCTTTTGTGTCGGGGTTACTATTCATGAGTTACTATTCACGATTTACTATTCATGAGTTACGAATATTACTCTTGAGATTAAAACTATATGTTGATCATATTATTTTTATCATCATATATAACATTTTTATAACCCTGATGTTGAAATTCTCTTTCACTGGAGTGTAAAGATGGGTAGATTATTGGTATGATCATGACTAGGGTTCTCTTTGGCCTGTAGTGCAAAGTTGAATTGTGACTGGTATGATCATGACCATTGAATTTATAAGTGAATATCTTTAGCTTAAGTGCAAAGGTGAATTGATCAACATGGTTATAATTATTGTTTATATAAATTCTGAAATGATTATATATTTTTTTTGAGATATTAATATATTTGGCCTGTAGTGCAAAGATGAAATATTGATGAATATCTTTGGCCTGTAGTGCAAAGATGAATTGTTGATGAATATCTTTGGCCCGTAGTGCAAAGATGACATGTTGTTGAATATCTTTGGCCAGTAGTGCAAAGATGAACAGATGTTGAGATAAACATGACCAAATGGTGATACAAATGAATATCTTTGGCCGTAGTGCAAAGATGAAGTTATTAGTATGATTATGAACAGGAAAGTGATTTGGTGTAACCATGATCTTTGATGTTTCAGGTAAAGATAGGTGATGAAAATTATCTTCGTCCTGGATGAGAAGAGGAATTTAGAACTACAGTTATGATTATGAGTTATTCATATGATTGTGGACCAGAATTGTTGATTGATGTTACAGGGATAAAACATTGTTGATGGATTTTTAACATGGAGAAGATAATAGACTTTATAGTCTATTTGACTCTTCTAATGGATTGCTCGTTCCGCTGTAACTATGGTTGAAATTTTTATCATTTACCATATGTTCTAAATCTCTGATTTATTATTGATGAAGGCTATTGATAATTTAATTATCTTTAGTCATGATATTCTTTACTGAGCTAGTTGTGCTCACCCTTTTGCTTCACAATTCCTTTCAGGTAATAAGAGTGTAGCTGGGTCGAGCGGGGGTAACAAGGGAATAGAACGGTGGTCATCATTTAGTAGTTATATTTGGTGAAGAAAATAGGGTGAGGCGAACCCAACGTTGGAAGGGTGTTTTGTCACTATCATACAAGATGTCTAATGACATACAACCTCGTGTCATCATAGGACAGGGTTGTGCTCATCCACTTGCTGAGTATATCTATGGGCACTACCTATATAATCTTGGTGTTTGTTTGAAGTATAATTCTCAATTAGAGACAGTGGAGATAATGATAAGTCAAGAGAAGACTCACCATTGGGAAGAATATGATAGTAATCTTCTCATTTTTCTTTGGGGTCTATTGGGTCAACCAAGGATAATTCTGTGGCCATATGATATCTATCATAACCTAGACGCGTGGCCTCCCATGTACGAAGGTTTCCTTGAGCACTTCCCAAAGATTCTAATTTCTAAAACAGTTTTTGACTATACCTTTATGTAAGGTGTTATTGTGAGGTGATGTCCACGGTTGGAACATGAGTCACATTTGGTATATATTTGTATCTAAACTCACAGCATATGTGTTGTTGTATTTTGCACGACAATTGTTGTAATAAAGTTGTAGTTGTTTTCTGTACCATGTATTTGGCGACTCAGAATGGGTTGGACGGAATGGACCTATTTTGGGGTCGTTACATTTGGTATCAGAGCTTAGGGATATGATCTCTGGCGGAGATCGGGGAATACAACTAGGAGGGGAGAGATGAGTAAATTCTTCGCTAGTGTGTCCTACCTAAGCTTATTTGTTGGTCAGTCATAATATCGGGATATTATGCAATATGTTAATTTGTTAAATTAACCTTTGTTTTTGAAGCTGTATTCTAGAATGATATATGAAATACAGGAGATGAGCAATGGAGAAATCATGATGACAGGAAAGATGGAATCTGAAATGAAAGCAAGGTATTCTCAACTCTTTGAAATACCAGGTACGTAAATTTTGGGGACGAAATTTCATAAGGAGGGGAGATTGTAAGACCCCGAATTTTATGAAATAAAAGTATTCAATTTTTCTTATAATTACTATTCAGTAAATGGTTAAATTGATAAAAGTTTAAAGTTATGGGTGAAATATGAATTTTTTTTTTTCAAGCAAGTGGTTATAAAATAATCATTGTTGTCGGGGAATATTCGTTTGGTCGTGAAATATTCTTTCTGTCGGGGAATATTCGTACGACGGCGCAGCTATTGTGGGCCCCATAACGAATAACTGTCGGGTGAAGAAAACGACAAATTTGAGTTTTTACAAATAACGGCGTAGTTGTTACCGTTAACACTGTTGGAATACCCGGTGGTTAAAATACAGTAATACGCGTTATTGCACAGTAGCACACGGTATTACATAGTATTTTTGAAATTATTGATTCTTACGTAAGAAGGCACTACTCAATAATTACAGTAATTACTGTTCAATATTTTATTTTATTGATTCAATAATTGCTACGTTAAAATTTTATATTATTGTTGTTCAATAATTGTTGCTGCACAGTATTTTCCTTTATCAGATCAATAATTCATATTATTTGAATAATATTATTAGATAACATTATTGGCAATGTCTAGAAAGTTCTGTCTAAGGAGAGGTTTGGTCATCTAATTGCGCGCCAGTAAGGAAAAATCCTTATTAGAAAGCCCCCTCTTTCCTGGGAACGGCCTGGTTGTCATAAATGTGATTCTGTAATATTATTTGTGAATAATTAATTATTGATTCATATGATAAGGAAATATTTATTTTATGTGGATATAAATGAGGGATATATTTTTGTGGTTAAAAATGAAGGAGTTAATGTTGAGGTTTTTATCAGTATTTTTGTCGGAATGGAGGTATTAAAAATCAGGGTTTTTGAGATATTTTGCGGGGGTTATAATTTTTAATCCGACCGTTGGATCGTGGTAATTTTTGGATATGTTATACATATATAAGTTGAGTATATGTCCACAAATTTTGAACCGTTAAAAATGAACGTATGATTTGTTATGAATTTTACGAGATGACTGGTTCAGAAATTGTTGAATTTTCGGAGTTAATCATTTTGGTGGAAAATTCTAGAATTGGTGGGCCGAACTTGTGGTTGGTGAAGAAATGTGCTGAATTATATTTCAAATGTGGTGGGTGGGAATAATAGCAGGTAAAGCCATCAGGTTGCAGGTCAAACCTACCAAAATTTTCCTATAAATAGAGGGCTAAGTTAGAATTGAAAATCACACCAGAAACATAAGCTTTCTCTCTTTCTCTCTCTATATTATGAAGCATATTTTGTGAGTATTTAGATACTTTGAGAGTTGCTATTTAGTGCAAGTTTCCTTCGGCTTTGCATTCCAGTCAGAAATACTGCACTTTTGAGGTAAGGGATTTTAAGGGTTGTTATGATTTTCAGTTTCGTAATTTTTCTGATCTTTAAAAATTTTGGAAAAATTTGAAATGATATTTTGATGAGTTTTCTTGATTGTGTCCAAAAATGGTGATTTTTGGATGTATAGATTGAGAGTTATGAATTTTATGAGAAAAGACTATTTTAAAAGTAACCGCTTATAATTCCTTTTGGTTAACTCCAAAATTGATGAAATTTTTATTAGGAGTACATGTATATGATAGAAGTATACTCTGTAAATTCCAGAATTTTTAGACAAAAGTACAATTTTTGAGAAATGTCTAAATATTCGGCTATTTTGGCCATATGAAAAATAGTAAATGACTTTTAAAAATTCTGAGAAAAATATATGTTCACTATGGGACTATATTATGCTAAATCTCAGAAAAGAAATATTTTTGGAACTGATTTGGTATTTTTCATGAAAATGGTCTAGTTATGAGTAAATGAATTAAATATGTTTTGTGAAGAAAGAAAATTGGAAAATACGATTTTATGGCTTGAGAATCCTATATGAGGTATATGCAGATTTTTGATGAGGGTTTTGGTTATTGATGATGAAATTGTAAGAGTTGGCATTTTATGATGATTAAATGCATTAATTAGTAAAGTGTAAACAATTAAAATAAATTGTTTATAAATTTAAGTAATGTTATTCTTTCAATATCATTATACCGAAATATTGGTATGGATTTTATTGTGGAATTTCTATCTTTTGTGTCGGGGTTACTATTCATGAGTTACTATTCACGATTTACTATTCATGAGTTACGAATATTACTCTTGAGATTAAAACTATATGTTGATCATATTATTTTTATCATCATATATAACATTTTTATAACCCTGATATTGAAATTCTCTTTCACTGGAGTGTAAAGATGGGTAGATTATTGGTATGATCATGACTAGGGTTCTCTTTGGCCTGTAGTGCAAAGTTGAATTGTGACTGGTATGATCATGACCATTGAATTTATAAGTGAATATCTTTAGCTTAAGTGCAAAGGTGAATTGATCAACATGGTTATAATTATTGTTTATATAAATTCTGAAATGATTATATATTTTTTTGAGATATTAATATCTTTGGCCTGTAGTGCAAAGATGAAATATTGATGAATATCTTTGGCCTGTAGTGCAAAGATGAATTGTTGATGAATATCTTTGGCCCGTAGTGCAAAGATGACATGTTGTTGAATATCTTTGGCCAGTAGTGCAAAGATGAACAGATGTTGAGATAAACATGACCAAATGGTGATACAAATGAATATCTTTGGCCGTAGTGCAAAGATGAAGTTATTAGTATGATTATGAACAGGAAAAGTGATTTGGTGTAACCATGATCTTTGATGTTTCAGGTAAAGATAGGTGATGAAAATTATCTTCGTCCTGGATGAGAAGAGGAATTTAGAACTACAGTTATGATTATGAGTTATTCATATGATTGTGGACCAGAATTGTTGATTGATGTTACAGGGATAAAACATTGTTGATGAATTTTTAACATGGAGAAGATAATAGACTTTATAGTCTATTTGACTCTTCTAATGGATTGCTCGTTCCGCTGCAACTATGGTTGAAATTTTTATCATTTACCATATGTTCTAAATCTCTGATTTATTATTGATGAAGGCTATTGATAATTTAATTATCTTTAGTCATGATATTCTTTACTGAGCTAGTTGTGCTCACCCTTTTGCTTCACAATTCCTTTCAGGTAATAAGAGTGTAGCTGGGTCGAGCGGGGGTAACAAGGGAATAGAACGGTGGTCATCATTTAGTAGTTATATTTGGTGAAGAAAATAGGGTGAGGCGAACCCAACGTTGGAAGAGTGTTTTGTCACTATCATACAAGATGTCTAATGACATACAACCTCGTGTCATCATAGGACAGGGTTGTGCTCATCCACTTGCTGAGTATATCTATGGGCACTACCTATATAATCTTGGTGTTTGTTTGAAGTATAATTCTCAATTAGAGACAGTTGAGATAATGATAAGTCAAGAGAAGACTCACCATTGGGAAGAATATGATAGTAATCTTCTCATTTTTCTTTGGGGTCTATTGGGTCAACCAAGGATAATTCTGTGGCCATATGATATCTATCATAACCTAGACGCGTGGCCTCCCATGTACGAAGGTTTCCTTGAGCACTTCCCAAAGATTCTAATTTCTAAAACAGTTTTTGACTATACCTTTATGTAAGGTGTTATTGTAAGACCCCAACTTATTAATGAATAAAATCAAATTTTCTCTAAATATTATTGTGAATAATAAGGGGTTAATTTGATATAATACTTTGGTTATGGGTGAAATGTGCAAATTATGCAAAATAAGCAAGTGGTTATAAAATAATTATTTTTGGTCGGTGAATATTCGGTTGGTCGTGGAATATTCTTGCTGTCGGGGAATATTCGTACGACGACGCAGCCTTGTGTGGGCCCCATAACGGAAAGCGATTGGATGAAGAAAACGACAAGTATAAGTTGTTTATAAATAACGGCGTAGTTGTTACCGTTAATACTGTTGGAATACCCGGTGGTTAAAATATAGTAGCACACGGTATTGCACCAATTATTGATTCTTACGTAAGAAGGCACTACTCAATAATTGTTACAGTAGTTATTATTCAATATTTTATTTTATTGATTCAATAATTGCTGCGCTGATATTTTATATTATTGTTGTTTCAATAATTGTTGCTGCACAGTATTTTCATTTATCAGATCAATAATTCATATTATTTGAATAATATTATTAGATAACATTATTGGCAATGTCTAGAAAGTTCTGTCTAAGGAGAGGTTTGGTCATCTAATTGCGCGTCAGTAAGGAGAAATCCTTATTGGAAAGCCCCCTCTTTCCTGGGAACGGCCTGATTGTCATAAATGTGATTCTGTAATATTATTTATGAATAATTATTTATTGATTCATATGATAAGGAAATATTTATTTTATGTGGATATAAATGAGGGATATATTTTTGTGGTTAAAAATGAAGGAGTTAATGTTGAGGTTTTTATCCATATTTTTGTCGGAATGGAGGTATTAAAAATCAGGGTTTTTGAGAAATATTGCGGGTGTTATAATTTTTAATCCGACCGTTGGATCGTGGTAATTTTTGGATATGTTATACATATATAAGTTGAGTATATGCCCACAAATTTTGAACCGTTAAAAATGAACGTATGATTTATTATGAATTTTACAAGATGACTGGTTCAGAAATTATTGAATTTTCGGAGTTTATCATTTTGATGAAAAATTCTAGAATTGGTGGGCCCCACTTGTGGTTGGTGAAGAAATGTGCTGAATTATATTTCAAATGTGGTGGGTGGGAATAGTAGCAGGTAAAGCCATCAGGTTGCAGGTCAAACCTACCAAAATTTTCCTATAAATAGAGGGCTAAGTTAGAATTGAAAAACACACCAGAAACAAGTTTTCTCTCTTTCTCTCTCTAGATTATTGAGTGTATTTTGTGAGTATTTAGATACTTTGAGAGTTTCTATTCATCAGAGCAAGTTTCTTTCAGCCTTATACCGGTATTCCGACCAGAAGTACTGATATTTTGAGGTAAGGGATATTATTTTCTTCTTAAATGATATTATTTTCTTCAATATCATTATGCTGAAATATTGATATGAGTTTTTATCAAATTTGGAACTTTTTGTGTCGGGGTTACTATTCACGTATACGGCACTATTCACGAATACGACACTATTCACCGAAAAATAAAATTTTTCCTTTTTGTCCAAGATGTCTATTATGGTTACTATCTTTGATTGTATCCATGTTTTGATCTTTATTTTTGAATTCTGCTTCACAATTGATTATTATGAAGTATTATTGATCTTGGATAAACTGTTATACGAATCCCTACTATTTGTCCTTCTGTCCCATTGGATTCGTTCTCTTTAAGATATTTTTCATCATCCTCAGTCCTAAATGATGATACAAATGAATATCTTTGGCCTGTAGTGCAAAGATGTATAATTACTTGATGAATATCTTTGGCCTGTAGTGCAAAGATGAACAGGTGTTGAGATGAACATGACCGACTGATGATACAAATGAATATCTTTGGCCTGTAGTGCAAAGATGAATATTTGGTTAAAGATGATTATTAATTGATGTTACAGGGATAAAATATTGATGATGGACTTTTAAATCTTAGAAGATAGTAGAATTCTTTCTCTACTTGACTCTTCTAATGGTTTGCTGTTTCCGCTGCAGTTGTTGATCTAAAACTTGTTGTCGATTATATTCTATCAGATTTTTCCCTGTTGAAGACTAACGATAATTTGTTTGTATATTATCTTAGTCATAATATTCTTTACTGGGCTAGTTGAGCTCACCTTTTTCCTTTTTGTTCTATTTTTCTTCTCAGGAGGTGAGAACATAGCAGGAACTAGTCGGGGTACGGAGTGATGGTTCTAGAAAGATGTTTTAGCAGTACTCACTATTTCTGTAAAATAGTGTTTGAATAATTGTAATGAGGATTTATTTGAGTGTGGATATTGTCTAGAAGACAATATTTGTATTTAAACTCACAGTATGTGTTGTCGTATTTTGCACGACAATTGTATTATTGAAGTTGTAGTTTGCTTTCTGTACCATGTATTTGGCGATTCAGAATGGGTGTTGTATACCTATTCTGGGGGCGTCACAGTTATTGTGAGGTGATATCCACGGTTGGAACATGAGTCACATTTGCTATATATTTGTATCTAAACTCACAGCATATGTGTTGTTGTATTTTGCACGACAATTGTTGTAATAAAGTTGTAGTTGTTTTCTGTACCATGTATTTGGCGACTCAGAATGGGTTGGACGAAATGGACCTATTTTGGGGTCGTTACACAAACATCACCAATCCGCAGAACAGAACAGAACAGAAAAATAGGGTCGACCCATACGCCTTCCACAACAAAACACCAAATGGCCAACTCCCAACGGAGCTCAAAACGGAGACGCCGTGGACTGATCACACCGCCACGGAAGGTTTCATGCCTCGGTGCCAAGAGAACATGTCTGTGGTACCCCCACAGGTGGTTATAGCTCAGGTATACCCTACGGTATTCTAACAAAATATAATGTCACAACACATGCGACTAAATATCAACACAAAGGGGTTCTAACGTGTACATGTTAAATCGAACGAATCATCAACACAAGTCTCTAAAAATATACTAACATGTACATCACTACAAATATCACAATAAAATTTAGACATGATACACTAGTCTAAAGAGTACAAATATGAGTTCTAATACAGCGCCAAAATAAATTTATCACAATAAATTGACAAGGAACAATTATGAGAGACAACACTAAATTTCGAAACGAATAACGAAACGAACGAATTAAAAATAAAAGAGTCTCGCTGAAAGAGTACGGAATCCGTACCTGGATTAAGCAATGTAATACCCAAAATTTATACTCCAAATATATTCCTTAAATTCCCTCTGTCCGATCTAATAATAAAATAAAATAAAATTTTATTATAAATTTACCCAATAATAACATAATATTGTTAAATTTATTAGTAGACACATTTTATTACTCTTACCAACAAAATAAATTAACTTGAATTATTATGTAAAATTTCAATATAGTTTTTATAATCTTAACACTAGATTTAATTACTGTGATTCTAATTAGTAAAGAACCAAACACCTTCTCCATGATTTCAACTTATTTAATATATTTATATTTTGCTTTCAATAATTAAAATACAATTTAATTCATATATATTTGTATTTACAAGTAGCTTAAACAATACTAAGTAAAATCTGCTAATTCTAACCAAATGACACAAAGATTCCGTAAATTAAAAAAAAATTGTCATCAAAAGTATGATGCGACTCTATGCCTTAGTCTGTAGTGAAATCAAATATTATATATATACAATAGATAGCCAATCAACACATGGCTGCTTCATTAATACATGATAATATCCAACAAGGCCACAAGTAATGATATATATATAAAAAAAAGAAGAAAAAAAGGATTACACCTCTTGATTCTTCAGCAATCTAATTCACAACTCCCACTCTCTCCTTCTCGATAAGCGGCCGCCTCTTTTTTTTTTTTTTTTGGATTGTATAATGAGGGTATGGGTAGGTTTAGTTATTAATATATTTTATTAACTCTTTTAATTTTAATAGGATTTAAAATTACCCAAATATAAATTAGGCCCAAATAAATTTTAAAGCCCAAATTAATGAAATTCTTTAATTGTTGTAGTCCACATAAATTAAATACAATGTTTGACCCGAACATAAGAAAAACCCAATTAAAATATTTAAACAAAAACTTTACAATGTTATTTATTTATTAAAAATATTCGGGTATTACAGATCAGCTAATTGATTTTATGTCCTAAAGTTTTTTCTTGGAAAGTACTTCCAACATGACTAAACTAATTACTACTTAATTTATTCTATTATCCCATCTACGAGGACGACTCAAGTGATTGCAAAGTTTCTCTCCAAAATTCTTATTTTATTGTCGTTCCAAGTGGGTTAGGGCCTTAGTTCTTGGTAGGATTCAAGTCATCCAACCAATCAAGAAGACAACAAGTGCTTGCATTATTCAATAAAAACTTGCTTTCTTTTTCTTTGCTTGACTTGACTTTTCATGGGAGACTCACTTTGCTAATTATACTTAGAAAAACTGGAGGAACATGACTAAACTGATTACTACTCAATTTATTCAATTTTTCTTTCTGCGAGGACGACTCAAGTGATTGTGAAGTTTTCCTCTAAAATCCTTACTTTATTGTCATTCCAATTGTGAAACTGAGAGGAATAACTTGCTTGAGTTGAGCTGGAGTTATCAGGGGAGCCTCACTCGGTCATTTACACTTAAAATTAGTGCAAATTAAGAAACAAGTGTAGTAAAGTGATTAATATATATATATATATATATATATATATATATATATATATATATATATATATATATATATATCAGAGAGGATCAAGAGTAGAACTCTTAAGTAGTAGAACTCCCTTAAATAATAGAATTGTATCAAAACGACGTAGTTTTGATAAGACGCGGTGACATTTTTGTAAATATCATGCCACCGTGTATTTACAAAAATACCACCGCGTCTTATCAAAACTACGTCGTTTTGATACAATTCTATTATTTAAGAGAGTTCTACTACTTAAGAGTTCTACTCTTGATCCTTTCTGATATATATATATATATACCATTTTCTTTATTTTGTAGCTGCTTTTGATTTTGTTTCTTGTTTTTGTGTTGGTTGATGGTGGTGATGGTTGACAACTTAAAGAATGATGATGTTACATGCATGGAATATCTAATCCAAGAGAAGAATTGCTTTTGTGGACTCCATAGTGCTTCCTTGTACTCCAATCCTCCATTAGAATGATCAATTTGGTATTACATTAATATAATCACTATGTTTATTTGTAATTATATTGTATGAATTGAACTATTTTAATTTATTTTTATCATTTAAATATCTATAAGTATTTAAAAAAAATAATTAGTATTAAGTCGATAATCTCATGAATTATTTTTATTTATGGAATCTTATGCACGACATCTCGTTCTCTTCTCGTCATCGAATCAATCAAGAAGACCCTAATTAAGTTAATTTGTATTTGAATTATAAGTGGATGAATTATTCAATAAGCTGCCTTTTTTCTCTAGTCTAAAGTTGTTGTTTTTTGTGTGAAAATTACTTCCAATATGGCTAAACTGATTACTACTTAATTTATTCTATTACCCCACGGTCGACTCAAGTGATTGTAAAATTTTCCTCCAAAATCCTTACTTTATTGTCGTTCCAAGTGGGTTAGGGTTTCATTTCTTGGTAGGATATATCCAAGTCCTTCATCCAATCAAGAAGATAACAAGTGCTTGCATTATTCAATAATAACTTACTTTTTTTTTTGCTTGACTTAGACTTTTTATGGGAAACTCACTTTGCCAATTACACGTAAAAGTAGAGGAACGAACAGAGCACTTAGTTGCAATGATCAACTAATTAAATTGATTTTGTCTTAAGTTTTTTTTCTTCTAAAAACTACTTCCGATATGACTAAACCGTTGTATAAATGTTATATACATATGTTGCCTAACAAGTCATCTCAAGCTAAACAAAAACACGTAGAGCTTTAAACTACCCAAGTCGAGCTAAGCTGAGTTCAAGTGAGTCGAACCTTAGTTGAGCTTAAATGCAACTCATTTAACTTTTTTTTATTATAAAAATAAGAAAATAGTTAACAATGTAAAACAAGTCGAACCTGAAACACCTAAACCCTAAACATGTCAGGTTCAATTTGGACACCCCTCTGTTCGAACTTACGTAGCTCGTTTAACTAAACAGACAAAAGATTTTGTTTTTAAATAGTGAATACATGTTTTTTATTTGCAGAATCTTAAGGAAGGGCATACAATTTTCCTTCTTTTTTTTTCATAATAGCTTTGCAACAATATTCAAATTCAAGTAGTTAAATTAATTCAATTTTTTTTCTTTTTTTCATAATAGCTTTGCACTAATCAAATAGCAGAGGCGGAACTAGGCGTAGGCGGGGGCGGGGGCGGGGGCGGGGGCGGGGATGGGGGCAGCTGACCCCGATAGGGTGGCGGCTCGAGGCGAAGATAGGGGAGGGGGGCGGGGGCGGGACCAGGCGCCGGCGAGCAACTATTCTTCTTCTTCGACAGGCGACAGTCCGATTGCAACACGCCGGCGAGCCACCAAATCTGTTTTAACAATTTTTTTTAAGTGACATGAAACGACGTCGTTTCATTAAAAAAAAAATAAAAAAAAATTAGTTCTTCTGTCTCTTACATCCACCTCTCCCTCTTAGTCTCTTCGTCTCTTCCTTGCCCCTGCTTCCGAGTTCAGCAGCCTCACTGCCTCAGCCGCCACTAGAGCACTACTCCGTCCGCACTCCGCCGCCGGCCGCCGCTGTCTGCTGACTGCCTGACTCTGCTCCAGTGCTCCACGCCTCCAGCCCTCTGCCGACTGCCCTCCACTGCTTTGGTCCAGGTAATAATAAAGTAAAACATAATAATTTACATATAAAAAATAATGGTAAACATGGTGCTTATTCTTAGTTCCGCCTCTGAATTTGCTTTGTTATGCTCTAAAGATATAAAACAAAACTTCAATCAGATTTCTCTTTGACTTATTGGAATATAATGTTTGAGGCATGTATAAAGTAAAACAGATTAATTTACACGTAAAAAATAATGGTAAACATGGTGCTTATTCTTAATTAAATTAAATTTGTAAGGGAATTGCAAGAGATTATTCTGATTGATATGGTGCTTATTCTTAATTATTTTTCCCATTAATTATTTTTAAATATAATGTATTTTCGTAAAATATATACTATTTTTTTTCTTCATTTTACTAGTTATTTTATGTATTTATCAATAAAATCAGGGGTATAATTTGTACTAGCATCATTTGTACTACTTTTTTATTTTATTTATATAAGTTTTCTATAATATTATTTGAACAAAAAATTCCCATGAAATGTTTAAATATTATTTGGTTTGAACAAAATAATTAAAAGCTCATTTTAGTCTTATATTTTAGAACAAATAGAATATCATATATTTTTAACAATTAACAAGTTCCGCAAGTACTTAATTAAACGATAAAAAACTGTTGATTCTTCTAATAATCAGTTACTAAATTCTGAAGCAAGTGGTGATATTAATAATTTCGGCCCGCTTGTTTAAAATTTTTGACCCCCTTTCAATAACGTTCTGGTTCCGTCACTGTCAAACAGTACAGTCAGATTCAATTTATTATGTTACCCTCCCTGCGAGGACGACTCAAGTGATTTATACACACTCCAAAGTGCCTGCATTATTCCAGAACTTTACATGGTAGACTCACTTTTCTTGGGAGACTTACTATTTGGCTAGCTACATTTAAAACTAGAGAAAGAAGACTAATGCACTTACTTTTGTCGGACTTTTCCTCGGAGACTCACTTTGACAATTTCACGTAAAACTAGAAGAACCACTAGTGCACTTAATTGATGGGCCGAAGAACAACAAAATTGAACAGAACTGGACACTGCAACCACTAATTTTAATATATTTCGACTTTTAATTTAATATATTAATTATGTGATTGGGTATATAACATCCCATAACTTTGATTTAGACTCTTCCCTTTATAAAACGTAGTCTCTCGTTATGATTTTAAGAAATTGATTTGCGCAGTTTTTAAATTCAAAACAGATATTAATTTATTTAAATTTTAAAAACAGCAAATTTTGAAATTAGTTTTATATATTATTTTAGATAAGTCTAGAATAAAATTAATCAAATAAATACATTCCAAAATTAAATTATATATATTAAATTGATTTCAAAAAGTTAAGGTGAAATTATAATTTTATTTTTTTTTTGGAAAAATACTTGGTAAAACAAAAGAATAAAATAAATGAATTATTTATAAATTCGTTGACTACCGAGTCGTCCCAACTCTCTCTCAAGCAGAACAAAAGCATCATTTTCTGGCACACGAAAAAAGATTTTTTTTTATCAAATACAATTAGATGAATTTAATTTATGATATGAATAAAATTTACTTATCCCGAAACCAAACCATAAGACAATAAATTAAAAAAATAAAAAATAAATCCTTATCAAATACAATAATTAGATTACATCCAATTTCTTTGTTACAGAATTTACCTTTATTGAAATTTCAATTTATTATCCTTTTAGCTCATTATCAAATATAATTAGATTTCATCCGATTACTTACCGTAAATACAATAATAGATTATCTTAGTTAATATCACAAACAAACATAGCACAAATTTTTATATCTTTCATGTTGTGTGAACCTCAAGTTTTTACATTTCAGATATAAAGTCTTTTAAGTTTAATAACTATCCAACCATAAAACTCAAGTTGTTAAATTCTTTTCTTTACTTTGTTTTTTCTTTATAATAGTTTTGTACCAATCAAACTCAAGTAGTTAAATTCAATTTATTTTATTTATTTTTTTAATTTTATTCACAAAAGTTTTGTTATAACTCTATAGTTAGATTCAATTTATTCTATTACCCCATCTGCGAGGAAGACTTAAGTGATTGTGAAGTTTCCCTCCAAAATCCTTACTTTATTATCATTCCAAGTGGGTAGGGTCTCATTTCTTGGTAGGATCCAAGTCATCCAACCAATCAAGAAGACAACATGTGCTTGCATTATTCAATAATAACTTGCTTTCTTTTTCTTTGCTTGACTTAGACTTTTCATGGGAGACTCACTTTGTCAATTATACTTAGAAAAACTAGAGGAACGACTACTACACTTGATTGTGTGATCAGCTAATTGATTTTCTGTCCTAAAGTTTTTTGGTGGAAAGTACTTTCAACATGATTAAACTGATTACTACTCAATTTATTTTATTACCCCATCTACGAGGACGACTCAAATGATTGCGAAGTATCTCTCCAAAATCCTTACTTTATTGTCGTTCCAAGTGGGTTAGGGTCTCATTTCTTGGTAGGATCCAAATCATCCAACCAATCAAGAAGACAACAAGTGCTTGCATTATTCAATAATAAATTGCTTTCTTTTTCTTTGCTTGACTAGTACTTTTCATGGGAGACTGATCACTTTGCTAATTATACTTAGAAAAACTAGAGGAAAGATTACTATACTTGATTGTTGATTGTGATCAACTAATTGATTTTCTGTCCTAAAGTTTTTTTCGTGGAAATTACTTTCAACATGCCTAAACTGATTACTACTCAATTTATTCAATTTCCCTATCTGCGAGGACGACTCAAGTGATTGTGAAGTTTTCCTCTAAAATCCTTACTTTATTGTCGGTCCAAGTGGGTTAGGGTCTCATTTCTTATTAGGATCCAATTCATAAAACCAATCAAAAAGACAACAAGTGCTTGCATTATTCAATAATAACTTACTTTATTTTGCTAAGTTACTTATTTTCTTTTTCTTTGCTTGACTTGATTTTTTTATGGGAGACTCACTTTACCAATTACACTTAAAACTAGAGGAACGACTAGTGCACTTAATTGAAATGATTAACTAATTAAATTGATTTTATGTTTGAAGTTTTTTCTAGGAAACTAATTCTGATATGACTAAACAGATTATTATTCGATCAATAGTTTTGTAAATGATATATACATGATATGTTGCCTAACAAGTCATCTCAAGCAAAAGAAAAATACATAAAGCTTTAAATGACCCAAGTCGAGCAAAGTCGAGCTAAGCTAAACTCAAGTGAGTCGAGTCTAGTTGAGTTTAAACACAACTCATTTAACTTTTTATATTATAAAAATAAGAAAATAAATAACTATGTTAAATAAATCGGACCTAAGACACCTAAAACCTAAACCAATTAGGTTCAATTCAGACACCCCTCACTTGCGCAACTTGTTTAATTAAATGAACAAAAAGAGTTTGTTCCCATATTTAAATGGTGAATACATGTTTTTTATTTGCAGAATCTTATGCAAGAGTATACAATTTTTCCTTTTTTTTTCTCTTCTTCATAATAGCTTTATAACAATCAAACTCAAGTAGTTAAATTCAAACTTTTTTCTTCATAATAGCTTTGTACTAATCAAACTCTATAATCAGATTCATTTTATTATGCTACCAGTAATATCCGAAAATTAAAAGTAAAAATAAAAATAATAATTATAATAAGATAATACAAATAAAATAAAAAATAAATAAAAATAATTGGGTCAAACTAATTTCTAAGTATTTAAATTTGAGCTTGTTAAACTGATTGAACCCAATTTAAAGTATTGGGTTTAAAATTAAATAGGAATAAGAATAACATTAATATATTAGGTTAAGGTGATTCCTAATTCATGTACCGGCATTAATCGACTAGAGCGGGTTTTTAAGCAACCAGAAACAAAGAGGAGGCGGAAGAAAAGTTGTGGGATAAAAAGAAAAATTTGGAGAAGAGATTGTGAAACTATATTCAACATAATTTCATCTCCGAAAAATAATTATAAAATCAATTTCAACTGTAAGAAAATATTTATTTTTATTGTTATGATTATAATAATTATTGTAATAATTTAGCATGTCAAACAGTAAGTTAAATTTATGTTGATGAATGTGGTAATTAGATGTTGCTACCTGAGTTGTTCGTTAAAAAAAACAAAACTTTGTTTGTGTGCGGCAGTGGGATATGTTGACATGAATCCATTAAGCTGCAGTGAGACAGTTTGATTCTTTAAGCTACTGGTTAGTTAATTAAATTAATATTATATTATATATCTAAAATAATATTCGAGTCATTGCAGGGATGAAGGTTAATAAAACAAAGTCAAGATTACACTTTAAAATTATAAAGTTAGTAAAATGTACAGGAGGTTCATCAAACTAATTAAAGGCCTAGATACAGATTACTACATGAAATATTATTATATTTATGATTAGGTCTCTAAAAATTTTTGGCTTACAATTTACTATATCAAATGTTTAATTTGATATAATTTAACCCCCAATTTCAGAATTCAGCTAAAATTGGCCGAAATACCTAATTTTCTGGCCAGATAAGAATTGTATACGATTTGACCGTATCGAATACGGGCGAATAACACTTATGTTATATTAAGTACCACCAAATTCACAATTTACTACATCAAATACCTAATTCGTATAAAATTTATATAAATACTTATTTTGACGTATTAAATCTGTATAAATCCTTATAAATAATTATTATATGTTAAATTATTAAAATTAAATATTAATGCAAAGATTACAAAATATAATTTTTTATTTTAAAATTTTAAAAAAGACTTAATTATCAAAAAAATCAATAAACTTTTAAACATACAAATTATATTTTTAACACAAATAACATTAAACTCTTAAATAATTGACAAAAGTGCCCAAAATTTAATTAATTAAATAATACCCTTTTTATATTTGAAGAGCATATAAAAGGAGGAAAAAATTGAAAAAGAAAAAAAAGAAAAAAATGACTCATTTGCTTTCTCTCCTCTCTCCTCTCTCACTCTTCCCTAATCCTTCAAATTATTTTGTTCCTTCAAATTTATAAATTTCAGTGCCTTGACTTCTGTTTAGTAGTTGTGATCGACTTAAGCAGAAAATAATCTGAAATTTTAAGTTAATTTAAAGAATAATCTGATGGAAAAGGCTGATTATCGCTATTGAAGGAGGAGCAGAGACGAGATGGTGTGCAAAAAGTGAATTGCAAAGAGAGAAGGTACATAACATAGGTAATGTATATTGAATTTGAAAAATGAGTTATTTTTATTTAGTTAAAAGATTCTTCAAACAAATAGTAGTTAATTAATTTATTCAACAATACTTTCTATTCGTCCGTTTTGCATTTTATTCTTCAAACAAACAATAATTAATACATATATTGTTTCATGGGTATAGCCTCTTTATAGGCTGCAACTTATTTTTCTTGTACTTTCTTCTTTCGGAAAATTTTATCTTTAACAGCGATTATTTTTCCACGCTTCAGGTGTGACTTTGATTCAATTCCTTCTGTATTAATTGATTGTCCTACATGGACTTCAATCCGTGTTGGAATATTAGCAGCTGAAATGTGAGATTTCACTTTTTTTTTATTGGTGAATACTTCTGGTAATTGATTTACAATTCCTTGCAAATGAATAATCTTTTCATATTGATTTGTATGAGGATCAAGATGAAATAATGTCGAAATATTTCATGTAATCTCCATTGTCGTGCTTTAAGCAACGATCTCATGTCGTGCTTCAGGCAATGACTTTTCTCCTCCCCCTAATCGTGGGAAGACTGTTTTATTAAAATGACAATCCTCAAAACGTGCCTTAAAAATATTATTTGTTGAGGTTATGATGTAGTATGTAAAATAACATGACCTTAAGTATAAATTGATGAATTTGATTTCATATGCAAAGGTCGAACAATATTTTGAAGTCTTTTGATAATTGATTCATTAAACCATTTTAAGTATGTTTATATGCAACATGATATTTAACATCAATTCTAATAAAAATAATCCTGCATGGATGAATGATTGTCAACTTTAAACATCATTGATTTTGCATAATCCCTCATGGATGAATGATTGTCAACTTTAATAGTATATTCAAAATTCTGTCTTTATATGAATCTCAGCATCAAAAGTCTATGATAAGCAATTCTTGCTCGATATAAATCAAGGGCAGCAAATTCAAGTTTATAAGATTTGAATATTAAATAACTAAACATATTCTTCCACGCACCAAATTAAATAATTGTATATGCTCAAATTTAATTATAATGAAACAATTTATAGAAATGCATTTTACACGAAACTAAGTTAGTTCACTAAAACTAAATAATAAACTGACATTACTAAGCATATTTAGAAGTAGTCATCGTGGCAAAAGATATGAACTAAAAATATATTGTTATAGAAAGCAATAATAAAACTAAAAACAATAACCATCCATGTGTCTTATGCTGAATAATTATGAGTCATGATTAGCAATGATAATAGCTATAGATAAAATAATAAAAATATTTGTCTTCAGTGGTTTGAATTTGATGACTACCTAGCTACTCTTGTAGCATGTGTATGTGAAACATGCATTATTAATCTACGATCATATTACACTACTTTATCATATATATATATATATATATATATATATATATATATATATATATATATACACACACACACACACACACACAGAAAGGATCAAGAGCATAATTCTTAAATAGCATAATGCTTTAAGTAGCATAATTTTATCAAAACGACGCCGTTTTATAGGGACGCGGTGATATTTTTGTAAATACCATGCCACCGCGTATTTACAAAAATGCCACCGCGTCCCTATAAAACGGCGTCGTTTTGACAAAATTCTGCTACTTAAGGTATTTTGCTATTTAAGAATTCTGCTCTTGATCATTCCTGTATATATATATATATATATATATATATATATATATATATATATATATATATATATATATATATATATATCGGTAAGGATCAAGAGTATTCTCCTTAAATAACATTCTTTCTTAAATAACATTCTTTTATTAAAACGACGTCGTTTTGGAGGGACGCGGTGACATTTTTGTAAATACAATGCCACCGCATCCCTCCAAAACGACATAGTTTTAAGGTTTAAATATGAATTACTACCTTGAACTATATGTCATATTCCACTTCAGTGATCCACCTTTCAATTTTGTCAATTAGGTGATTAAACTAGTAATTTTTTTAATTTTTTCAATTGAGGCTGCCACGTCAGAAATTGCTGACGTGGCTACCTTAGTGGGACACATCTCAGCAGATGTGTATAGAAAAAATAATTTTTTAAATTATGATAAAACATATTTGTTATACTGAAGGGTAAAATGGTCACACTCTATTCACTTAATACATCTAAACTAATTAAAACTTCCAATCATTAAAAGTTTTAATTTTGTCAATCAAAAAACTAAATCAAGATCGATCAAAAATCGATCAGACCTTCATCTCCATTTTTACTTTCTTAAACTTCCAAAATTTAAAACCATTAAAAATCGATCAAAAACTCCTTTTAGCCAAACATTAAAGATCAAGATCTGCAGCCAAAAATTATTAAATCATACAATACAAAAAAAATTGTATAACCATCATAGGGAGCAGCGAAGTCATGAAGTCAGAAAGCAAAAAAAATTGTATAACCATCATACAATACAAAAATTTTAATAGGGAGGAAGAACGAAGTCAGAAAGCAGTATAGAAGCAAACAAAGAAGAAAACTCTCAATCTGTACAACCTCCTTCTTCAACCTCCAGATCCGGAAGTCAGGAAGCAGCGAATAACTCTTCATCTTCTTCAACCTCCAGATCTGTACAACCATCATCTTCTTCCGCCCCCTTTTCTCTCTCCTCCGACCATAAAAATTCCCATCATCGATTTTCATGACGGCAGATTCGTGGAACTGTGAAATGGATAGAACAAGAGAAGAAGTGTGTTGTGTATGTGAAAGAATGGGTGGCTTGTGTCGCGGCAGATTCGTCTGACTCTTGTTGGATTTATCTTCTCCGATTGTGTTGTGTATGTGAAAGAATGGGTGGCTTGAAGAATTTGGTTGTTGATGATGAATTTAAAAGAGTAGATCTAATCTGATTTCTCTTCTGATATGTTTAAATTTTTTATTTTTTTCTTTCTAAATGAGATTTATTATTATTATTTTATTAAATTATTATTATGTTTTATTTTGTTTTTGACATATTTACCCTTGATGTTTAGAAGATATAATTAAAATAATATTTTTAATTACACATAAGCATTAGTTTGCCTAGTTAGCGAGCCACGTCAGCGATTTCTGACGTGGCAGTTTCAATTGAATGAAATTGAAAAAAATTGATAGTTTAATCACCTAATTGACAAAATTGAAAGGTGGATCACTGAAGTGGAATATGACCTATAGTTTAGGGTAGTAAATCATATTTAAGCCTAATTTTAATAAAAGAATGTTATTTAAGGAGGAATGCTATTTAAGGAGAATGTTCTTGATCCTGACCGATATATATATATATATATATATATATATATATATATATAATTAAATTTAATTATATTGAAACAATATTTACATTAAGTTGAGTGAACTCCTTTTTCAAAAATTAGGTAAAATTTCGTACTGATAACGTGTTATAAAATATATATCGTTAAACTTTTGTATTCAAGTGCCTATTTCCTGGCATACCAATTTACTCGCATCCATCCTCATGGTATTCATTATGTGGATATATATTTTCCCTTCTTTGGGACCATTCAATGAATGGAGATATCGTTGTACCTTGGTTCATAAGGCAAACATCGGTATCTCGAAATAATTATAAAGAGATTAAAAAATTATTAAAAGATTTATTTATATGAACAAGGTTCATGTGTAGTTATTAAAATATTCATTTATATATTATTTGTATATATTATCTGAGTTAATATTTAAAACATATAAAAGTTTTAATGTATAATGGAGTAATATATATATATATATATATATATATATATATATATATATATATAGAGTCCGGATCCAGTCCGGGATCCCGGACTCTATAAAATCCGGACCTTTTTTTTTTTTTTTTTTTTGCTTTTTTTTTTTTTGAAACAACTAAAAAAAAAATAAAAATTTATGGAATTGAAATTTTTTCATAATAAAGTGTTTTGGGCGTGATTTGGGTACGTATAACAAAATATGGTGGTACAGTCTGTGCAGACTGTACCACCACTTTTTGGTATAGGTATTCAAAACACACCCAAAATATTATATTATGAAAAAATTTCAGTTCCATAAAATATTAAATATTTTTTTTTAGTTGTTTTGAAAAAAAAAAGCAAAAAAAAAAAAAAAAAAGGTCCGGATTTTAAGAAAATCCGGACTCCCGGACCGGATCCGGTGTGTATATATATATATATATATATTGAACAAGTTTCACTATATTAAATGAAAAATTCCCAGTGAAGTATGTATGCAAATTTTATAAATAGCACTTCTAATAAGTGTAATACTTTAGAGTTTAGACTCTGACTATTATTTATCATAAAAGAATTGAACTTTTATTGACAGTAATTTAAATTTTGAAAAAACAAATCCATGCTTCGCATGAATATTAGGATGAATATATATTAGGCTAGTATGAGTTAAAGATCTACAGCTGTGTAAATGGCAATACATAGACAAGCAAAAGCGGTCCAAGCCCCAAGTAAATAAAACTTGGGTTTTTAGGCCAATATAATTTTGACCTAGCTCATTTTAGCCCAGTCCATGGTTGGTCCGGTCCATTCTTTAATATTAAAAATTTAACTAGAATAATATCTTTGGTTTGTACTTACAACTTAGCCATTAAGTGTTTAGAAATTAAAGATCTAATTTTGTTTTGATGATGTAATAGCGCTATAATAGCGCTATGATGTAATAGTGTTTAGAACTTGTTATATTTGAAAATTGGTGATATATTGATATTTTACAAATAATGTAATATCTAATACTAGCAACAGTCCCGTGCCTCCGGTATCAGTGGCGGAACCAGAACAAAAGTTGAGGGGGTCAAAATTTGAAGGCGGTTATCGAAGGTTCAGAGCAGCGACGTGTAGGTTAATTCGAGATCTATTAAATCAAAAGTTTAATATATTAGATAAAGTATTAGCTATATTTTATATATTAATGTGTTCTTAAACACTAATTGAAAAGAATTTAAAAAGTTTTAGAATGTAAGGAGTACATTTTCTTAAAAAACCTTTTGCCTTTGTATTTTCTCTTGGAGTTTAATTGAAAGGGAATTGTTAAATTTACAATATTTTTTTATTATTTTCACAATAAAAGTGTCATTGTAGATGTATAATGACGGTAAAATCGTCGCTACAGGATCTATAGTGACACTTTTATTGTGGAAATAATATTTTTTGTTGTGAATTTAACAATTTCCTAATTGAAATGAATGGAAGGATTTTATTTTCTTAAAAAATTATTTTGCCTTTTAAAGCAAGGTTTTTAATTTCGGACCGTTCGAACTGAGAAAAGTATTGAGTTGATGGTTTATTGGTCCAATCAATGGTCGAACCATTATTGACTCACTAATATCATTAATATGTAATAAATAATAAATAATTAAATATATTAATTATTATATATTTTATATAATAATTAATAAATATGTAAATTAATTAATTTATCTATAAAGAAACTAAATTTATTTTTACAATATTTACTTCATATAGTTTAAATAAATACTAAATCTATATTGATAAGTCATAACCCTCTTTCTCTTGCTTCAATTATATTACTTTTGATAATGAAAGGTCAGATTATACTCCATCACTACTTTCCCCTTTCCATATACCGACTTCAAATAACAACAGAGAAAACAAATATCCAACCATTTTGTACTATCAGTTGCTTTCTCTTTCCATCGATCAAGCTTTCTCCTTCCATCAAGTTCAAAGGCAATCTCAGAATACAGGAATTGAAGGGACCACTGAGCAATCTCTCTCCAATAGATTATAGATCTATTGTAATTTTAGAGAAGAAACCCCAAGAAATAAGAACATCGAACGACGGTAGGGGCAGGTCGCAGGCGGCTGCGGCAGGCGGCAGTAAACTTCATCCTAGAGGGGTCATATGCCCCCCCTCGACCTCCCCTGGTTCCGCCTCTGTTCGGTACTATGGACGGTGGAATTTATTCCAAACTTTGGACGGCCCAGATGATTTATTAGGATGAGTAAAAAATTCAAAATTATTTGTATTTTGTTATATTGATTAAAAACTTTAATATTGTTATTTGTTGGATTACTTGCATATAAATTTGAACTATGTCTAATAGATGATGAATTAACATTATAGTTGCCTTGTTTTCTCAATTCAATAATAATAATAAAAAATAAATAAATAAGTGGAAAGTAAAAGCCCGTGGACTGGCCCAGCCACTTGTGCCTTGGGCTTCACTTTTATAGTCCCACAAAAATTTGATCTATGGCAACACAAAAAAACGTCATTAATTTTCATCATGCCAGTTAAACCACATAAATTAATTACATATTCTTCCCATCTTTTGAACCATGAGTTAATTAGTTGAGGTAGGGGAATGTATGAATAATTAAGAAAGTATGAATGAAATAGAAATTCAGTCTAAAGTCATAACAAGGAATGAATAAAACTGTTTGATAGGTTAAGTGTCTTATTAAGTAAGTACTTATTGCTTCCGTTAATACTGTTTGATAATCATAATTAATTACGGTTCATATAACTTATACTGAATAAGAAGCTTCCCTATTAAGTGACAAAAAAGTACTCCCTCCATCTCTAAATAATTGACGTGTTATAGGGAGTTCAAAATTTCCCATTATATTTGACGTTACCAAGTTTCTAGGAAGCGTTAATTACAATTTTTTCTCTATTGCTCTCAACTATATGGAGTATTTCATTTATCTAGACAACTATATGGAGTACATTTTTTCTTAATTAATGCAAGGATAATTGTGGTAATACATATCAATCTTAATGACAAAATTGGAATAATAAATGACTTCCTTAATAAGTGTGAAAACCTCCAAAACGTCAGTTATTTAGGGATGGAGGGAGTATTATCAAACAGCCCTTTAATTTATTTTTGTCTTTAATAATAATGCAAAAGAAATTCGAAATAGTTGTATTGCATATGTAGGATGAACAATCAGAAGAAATTCTATAATTTCCCCTTAAAGGGGTTGCAAAACTATACATACTAACAAATTTATGCCAAACATTGTCTTCCTCCTTTTTAAATTATAAAATTAATATAAATATTTTAAAAATCAATTTAAAACATTTTAAAAATCAAAATTAATTTTAGTTCATTTAACTTTTGCCAATACAAGTAGAATTATTATAAACTCTCTTTATTAGTAAGATTTATATTTGCTCTAAAGAAAAACTTAAATGAATCATATCAATTTTAAATTTAAAAATTTTTAAAATTAATTTTTAAAAAGTCAATATTACTTTTCTTAAAAATATATATATATATTTTTGATTTCTGATTTTTTTCCTTACATCCTTTTTATTGGCAGTATCCTTTTTGTCTGCTCTTAGAGTTAAATCTAATAGAAAGCTGAGCTTTTGTATTATATTAACTTGTTTCATTTACAAAGAGAGTTGTCCTATATATGTACATATAGGACAACCACCTAAGCTAGAATAAGTAATTTACAAAATCACCTATGCTAAAATCAAGTGATTACATAATCAAAGATTTTCAAGAGATAATTATGGTAATTCAAAAACAATATCCTAACTACTTGATAAATATAAAATTATCCTAAATAACTATATTATGTTATTTCTCTAATACACCCCCGCAAGCGAAACGTAGGTAACTGGAGCGTGAGCTTGACCTTGGTGAAACACCCTAGGAGTTGTATAAGCAATAAAACAATAACCTTATATATGATCAACTGAGAATACCCACAATCGCCAATGTATATTGAAATGAAGAATAACTTGCTTGATAAGTACTGCATATATAACCAAGAAGACTGGAACGTACTTGGTTGTTTGCACACTTGCAACAAGTAGGAACCTTCTTGTACGTCTTGTATTAGATTTCCATGAACACTTTTAGAGAATTCCATTAATCCATCAAGATAGGAGATGTGGGTTGTATCAAGAGAAAACATTCGCTTATTTGAAGGATGAGGAGCAAACTAAAAATGAATCCTTAAAGATGTCCAAGTGAGAATGAGAATAGCCATTAATTGCGGAGAAAAATGAGGATAATAACTGGGATTTTGGAACTTGGCAATTTGCGGGAAATGCCAAATAATAATTTTCAACGGGAAAAGGAAGAGAGGTGGATGGAGTTATAATGTGTGTCGAAGAAATTACATGAAAATGAGAAACACTAATACTAGAACTTGATGACGAGTTAATAGGAGTATCACCGTCAATGCTTTGATGTTCTTGTGGAAGTGTAGATGATGGACCGAACGGATGGTTAGGAAACATTAATAAGAGTGACTCTTGTAATTTTTCATAGCTATGAAGAAAATTAGAAAACAAATCCAATGATAATAAGGGATTCAGTTCATAGTAGTCTTGAATAAAGCCACTGAAAGAATCATCAAGACCATCAACGCGACAGTCAATGAGCTAGATTTCAGGAATGGGTTCTCTGGCTCGATTAAGGGCGTATGCAAGATATTTCGCCTCAGAGAGATAGTTGTTTATAGATTGAGTTGAAACTTTTCGAAGAGAATAGAATTGGTCGAGAAAATCCTCGACATACCAATTAGATATGAAAAATGAGGCAGAATCGGGAGTATCGGTGACGATATCATCATAAATATTTTCCAGTCTGATCAACTCATTTGGGTTGCAAATTGCATCAACATTTTACTTAGGATTTAGCCACCATTTTGGGTCATATGATGAAGAGTAGAATTCTGGAAGAGGGTATGAAGTGGTATGATTCATGTTAAAGTAATTGGATGGAGAATTGGCTGTTTTTTTTTGAATTGGTGATGGTACTTGATTTGATTGGAGAGAAGTAATGGGTTAATGAGTTGCTGATTTGATTTGAGGGATGCAGAGGATTATAGGAAGAAGAAGAAGAAGAAATCAGGGACAATTGCTGGAATGTAGACAGGTGATCAGAGTGTCTGGATTGGGATGTAGATTGTCTGGATTGGGATGCAGAATGTCTGGATAGAGATGAATAACAAAAGAGAAGAAGATGAAGGAGAACAAAAGGTGTGTAGCGGAAGACTGGATTATAATCTGTTAGACATTGTGGCTTTGATATCAAGTTAAAGCGAATAGAAAACTGAGTTTTTGTATTATATTAACTTGTTTCATTTACAAAGAGAGTTATATATATATATATATATATATATATATATATATATATATATATATATATAAGATAACCACCTAAGCTAGAATCAAGTGATTTACAAAATCACCTATGCTAAAATCAAGGGATTACATAATCAAAGATTGAAAGGAAAGAATTTAGGAATAAGTGTTATATGCCCGTTAATCATCATGGCGTCAGCACCTAAACTATTTTTTTATTGGGTCTTGAAATAGAATTAAGATTCTCTCCATTTCAAATGAATTGGAGAGTCTCCATTTCATGATCCAGATTTAAAATGTGTTGAAAAAATGACATTTATTCTTGCTATATATTTCACAAAATATAATTAGTAAGTGAAGTAACAAACTGAACATAGCAATTGTTCTTAGGTAATGCTTTCTATGTTCATTGATATAGGGCACTTTGTTACGAGCATAATATTAGAATCTATCCTTATTGATGAATTGATCTAAATCTTTATAGACTCAAAAATACCGTCCCATAATGAGATTCTTACTTTGTATTCACGCACACAATACGAGACTCCTCACCTTATGTTTGCCATCATCCCAAACCAAAGAAGCCGACATTCTTGCACTATCCATCTTTCCTTTTATTTTCACAATGAATGATAACTTTTACACAAGCGATTTAAATGATAAAACATTTGGCTCAACTTGAATATGTAGTGCCCGTTGGTGCCATAACTGTGACATTATTGTTGATATATTTCACATGAATCTCACTTGAGATAAATTTAAGAGTGAAGTTAACATTTTAGGTAAGGAGCTGGTCCAACATGCTTATTGGGCGGTGAAGTATGATTTGAGTTGGTGGAGCGGGCTCAGAATGACTCTGGTGAAATCTCAAACTAATCGGTTAACCTTTTAGATAAAACTGAAATTGCGACTAATTAAATGATTGCAAGAGCACACCAGGAAGTGCAAAAGTAGGCAAGTTTAAATCGTTGATAGCTCTGGTTTGTAGCCTCATCGCATGTGTTGTTTTCTCCGATAACAAGTCTTAAAAGTTGTGGCATTGTAGTCTTGGTTGCACAAAAACTTTATGTAGTCGTCTGCATCCGCGTCATATACGAAGTTTGGATTTACAGCTTTTATAGGATCGATATAGCCTGCACCATATGCAAATTCGGCATCTGGGCTAGTAATGGCACTCGAAGGGAAGACTGAGTATGTTACGAAAATTAATCCTAGTGGGAATAGATTGAGTATAGGGTAATCCCAATTATCAAACACATGCCAAAATAATGAGAACATGTGGGATAAATGCAAATAAAGGTATTGAATTAGAAATGTTAGTAAGAATAAAAGGCTGGGATCTATTTTGAAATACGATGTAGGCCTATAAAAGATAATGCTTTGTACTAAGATGTTAATGAATATCAGAAAAACAAGTTCTATTCTCTCTTTAATTTCTTCCCTTCTTCCTTAACTTTTTGGAGTTTGGCGGAGACTATAAAACCTGCTGCATTGTTGCTTTCATTGAGAGCCCAATGGCCTATCCTGATATTGCTATCATAACAACTTTTGACAAATTTGCAAAGGAGTTTTCTGCTTCTATGACTACTTGGGTACATAGAGTATTTTTCGAAAATGGCTAAATAAGTATCCGAACTTCTAAGTTATATCCAATTCGTTCAACTTTTCTCTGTATAGGCTAAACACCAATTGAACTTGTTAGTTCCCAGTAGGCACATAATAGATCTAGAAAGGGGGGGGGGTTGAATAGATCTTTTTTAATTTCAAATACTTTTCTCGTTTATTTTATATTGCTAGTGATTTAGCATATGACAAACATAAGAATCTTTTAAAGGACAGCAGAATAAGTAAAAGATCCCCTTCATTGATATATTCATAATCAAATATATATTGTTCTTAGAGTTAGTTCAGTGGTAAGCAGTTAATACATACATAGCAGTTATAGCGGTTAAGTGTATAATGTAAATGACATAAAGTAAAAGACACAAGGGATTTTAAGTGGTTCAGAAACTCAAGCTCCTAATCCACTCTTCTGCTTTCAACTAGCAGGATTTTCACTAAGGAATGGCAGCACCCTGAATCACTAAGATTCCTTCAAGGCCAACAGTCTTGGGACTTCAGTTCACTAAGAACTCTTCAAGGCCAACAGCCTTGGGACTTCAGTTCACCAAGAACTCTTCAAGCCCAGCAAGCTTGGAACTTTATTTAGTCCCTCCGGACAAGGACCCCTTAGGCCCTGGCTTCTTGTTGTTGATGTTGTTTATTTGTTGGAGGTGCTGCTAAGATGTTCTTTAAGCTCTTCATCTCTGAATGCTTAGCAGCTTGACGTGATCATCCTTGAGGTGCAGTTGAGTGTTGCATGATGCCCAGCTTCTTCAGATACTCAACCACTTCTGATGATCCTTTGTTGAACTGCAGTGAAGATCATTCTTCTTGATACTTGATGGCTGCACATGATGAGTTTCTAAGATGAATGTAAGCTCTTCTGTTAGGTACTTAGAAACTTTCTCATGCTTGACGCTATGATGATGTTGGTGATCTTCTTCCTTGATACTTGATGCCTTCTCATGATGAACTTGCTAAGATGACTGTAAACTCTTCTCTCTGGTACTTAGAGTCTTCCCATGATAGACATCAATATGACATTTATGCTCTTCTTTCTCTTGGCAGTTTAGAACACTCTTCTTGTAGTAGAACTCTCACTTCTACATAGTAAAACTCTCACTTCTACTTCTTACTCTGTTTATCTCCGAGTGTTCATGGTGGATCGTAGAGTGAGCTTTCGGACCTTCATTGGTCACTCACTATTTTACGTTATTTAGATCAGTCCACCATTTTTCCAAACTCAATAACTCCAGTAACCTTTGATCTTTGAAGCTCTTGTTGATTTATACTCCTTTCCAATCTTCCCGTTGGAATGTAGCCGTTGGGAGCTATTTGAATTGCTTCGCATATCTTGAGTTATTCGGTGTAGACTGCAGATGTGACATGACATCTCCTTTTCTGACTTTCTAACACTGTAGTCTACTGTTTTACCTACCCCGTCAGATATGTCACTTTAATGTCTTGGGCAGGTCGACGACTTTATTTCTTTCTTCTGATTTCTACACTACAAGAAAAATATTTATCAGCGACCGCTCATCAGCGACCGTATATAGTCGCAGATAGATATCAGCGACCGCATACGGTCGCTAATCGGCGTCGCACAAAATCTGGTCGCTAAGGCGCGCATCAGCGACCACTATTAGCAACCGCTATATCTGCGACCGATAAGAGCGACCGAAATGATAAATTCGGTCGCTGAGCTGAGTCAGCATGGACTATGAACATAGCTGACGTGGTCCACGTGTCAGCGACCGGTATCAGCGACCGGATGCGGTCGCTGACAGTCTTTAATATTAGATCGGTCGCTAATAAGTATCAGCGACCACATGCGGTCGCTGATATGAAAAAAAATTAACAGATTTTTGTTGTTTTGCAAAATTCCCAAAAACCTGTACCTGTTTTGTACCTGCTTTATCCCAACCCACATACACAACAAGATAAGCAGTATACACAATAAAATAAACATCCATTGTACCCACCAACACATACACCAAACTAGTTTCAAAACTAGTTTAAATAACATAACTGAATATACAAGTTATGAACATACAATAAGTTACAAAAGTGATATATATATAAAGCAGGTACGTCAAGCATCATCGCCTCCTTGATCACCCTGTAATTAACAAAATAATAAAATAAATTACAAATATATACTAACTATGTTAATATTGGTATATTACGACAATATATACAACAAATTGATTTTATACTTCGTCGCTATCCCCATGCTGTGATGCTGCTGCCGCCGCCACTGCTTTAGCTAACTCCTCAGGATCCAGAGCCCCCAGATGCCCGCCCAGTATCGTCAGAAGATTTCGATCTTGACATATAGCTCTAACACAGTCAGCCGGAGTATGAACAGCTAGATGGCTCGATGACTGTGTAGACTGGGTAGAAGAGCAGCCTGAGCCACTGAAGGATGGGCGTCATCGTTGTCCTTGACCTTTAATGTAGTTCTTCTTCACAACAGACGCCCTCTCCCACAACTCTTGATCAATAGACGGACGTGGAGTGCCTTCAGGATAGCGTTCATTCAATAAACGCTTATAAGTGTCCTGTCATCATGTTAATAATTAAATAGTGAAAAATAAATTAATTCTGTAAGCATTGATAAACAAGATTAAGTTGTTAAAATTTATTACCGCTATCTGGATAGCCTCAGGCAGACCATCACGGGTGGCCACGTACACATTCAGCCAATGGATAGGTGTACCTTGAGACTGAGATTCCTATACAAAAAAAAGCATAATATTACTAAGTAAAAATGTGATATATTTTCTACAATTCATGATTTTAAACATATTAAAACTTGTAATTAAATACGTACTCGGGCAGTGATATGCTGCAACTGTGAAATACTACCGCCCTTGTATGTCCGTTTAGCCTTTTCGCCTTCGGGTACACCCGAGGATCTGTTGCTGGCGGCAGTCTTTCGTCTTTTCACCCAGCTCTCAGCCCTCCATTGAGCACACATCTCAGCCCATATGGCCTGGGTGCACCACCAAGGACTATGCTCGTGCATGTAATCTTCTCCCTGGCCTGGATGGTCGATCTCTGCATTGTGAAGGGCTTTTTGTCTTTCTTTATTCAAATTGTCTTTGGTGCGGACCGCGCACTTCTGTCAAAATAATGTCTGTATCACTGAAGCCTGCACGTCCTCCCATCTATACCATTTCTGCAAATAAAACAACAATAAAAACATTACTAAATAATTATCCTTCGAATACTAAATAATTATCCTTTGTCATAATTAAAAAAACATACCTGAAATTCTGCCCAAACAGCATCCTTGTGGGCGATAGGTGTGCTCGCCCACGTAATCACAGGTATATGCCAATTCTGTAAACACAGCTGTGATATACACTTGACGATCTTATTATCTGAAAAATCACTATAATATACAACATCAATTAGCATATATTAAAGCAAATTGTATCTAAGTTATAATACTTATGAACATTTTTCAAACTTATACTTAAAAAACATTCGCCAGAGTCTCCCCTGTAATATAGACTAGCCACATGCACGACGACATGCATATATGGACATTTTTAGGTACCCAATACACAAACCAAAAGAAATATACAAACTTTCAATACAATATATAAGACCAAAACAATAACGATTGAATGCAAATTAAAGCAGTAAAAAATTCAAACCCATATACATTACCAATATAATATCAATCAAAATATTACCAATATACAATAAATGGAATCTTAAATGATATATGCGGGACGTACGTGCTATTCGGAGGAGGGCGAATCTGAATAAGAATCCGATCATCTAGATTACTAGGGGCCTTGGGCACATGATTAGGCCCCCTACCCAAGCCGCGCTTTTTCTGCGCTGCTTCAGAAGCCATCTAACAATAAACATGTATATATGAGTCATGTTATTATGAGTCATGTTTGATTACATGTATATATGACAATAAATATGACAGTGATATAAACATGTATATATATGAATATAAAATGACAATAAACAAAAGTTACATTTAAATAGTTTAGTACATAAACATGCATGACAGTGATATAAACATGTATATATATGAATATAAAAAAGTGTAATGCTAAACATACATTTCAAGTGTCAATGTCTGATTCAGAATCAATTTGTATACGTGTTGCAAATTCATAACCATCATCTGCTTCAGATTCAGTGTCAGATTCAGTCAATAACTCTTCCTCCTCAGTATCAATGTCATCTGACACAAGTATTGACTCAGGATCTAATTCATGTGGTTCATCTCCACCATCTAACTGGATTACTTCATTGTCGTCCTCCACATTTATTATAGTTTGACTATGAAGCATCTGCTCTTGGTAAATCTCCCCATCAATAAATTCTACACGACTACGCGCGGGAGTATGAATTACAACTTGCCATGTTATAAAAATTAACTCGTCATCGTACAATCTATACCATGTTATAAAAATTAACATATTAGAATAAATTTTCAACTTAAAAGATAAATTATCAAGTTTACATGTGTACCTCACAAATTCGTCAATCTCCTCGCAATTGAGAAGAATGTAAGTATGTGCAGCATGTAATTCTTGCTCAGAGAGGAATATACGCTTCCCTTTTCCATAAGCGCGACCCGATAGACCAAATACAGAGAGCCGGCCATTTAGTTCAACATTTTCCCCATCATCATGTCTCGATACTCGATTGGCCTTTGTCAAGACTTCGTCCGGAAAATAGTCTAAGACAAACGTAGATATCTCATCGAAACTGTATGCCTCGCATATCGACCCCTCGACATAAGCTCTATTCTTCACCTTCCTCTTAAGGTTTCCCATCACCCTTTCGAAAGGGTACATCCATCTATATTAAACTGGACCCCCAACACGAGCATCATAGGGAAGATGGATTTGCAAATGCTCCATGGAGTCAAAAAAACCAAGTGGGAATATTTTTTCCAATTTACACGTGATCTCTATGATGTCCTTCTCAAGTACAGATATGTCCTTCTCAAGTACAGATATGTCCTTCTCATTTAATGATTTTGAACATAAGTCTTTGAAGAAACGACTAAGATCCGTCAAAGCATCCCATATTGGTTTATCAAGCAAATCCCGGAATGCTATAGGCATGAGTCTCTCCATGAACACATGACAGTCATGACTCTTCATCCCTTACAATTTCCCACCCGTAACACACCTTGCAATGTTTGACGCATATCCATCTGGTAGTTTCAAAGACTTAACCCATGTGCACACATCTTCAACTTGCTTTTTGGACAATGTGTACCTTGCATGTGGTTTGACAATCTTACCATTAGGAGATTCATAAAGTTCTAATCTGGGACGCTTACAAATATCTTTCATGTCCAAACGTGCCTTATCGTTATCTTTTGTCTTCCCCGTAACATTCATCACAGTATTAAACACATTGTCAAACACATTCTTCTCAATATGCATCACATCTAGATTATGACGAATCAAATTTGTAGACCAATAAGGCAATTCCCAAAAGATACTTCTTCGAACCCAGTTATGAGATTCGCCAAACCCATTGATTATGTTTGTGGCATCAACCTTACCAAATGGGATAACCGGCAATCTCATCACACGATCTCGCATCTCCGTTCCCGACAATCGCGGTGCAGGCATATCATTGTCTACTTTCCCTTTCCTGAAGTGTTCTCTATTTCTTCGAAACGGGTGATCTACCGGTAAGAACCGACGATGACAGTCAAACCAACGAGGCTTTCGACCTTATGATAGATTAAACGACTTTGTATGCTCCATACAATACGGACAAGCCAACTTCCCGTGTGTACTCCATCCAGCTAACATACCATAAGTTGGGAAGTCACTTATAGTCCACATAACCGCTACCCTAAGGTTAAAATTTGTTTTCGTTGCAACATCCCAAGTCTGTACTCCATCCTCCCACAATACCTTCAACTCGTCTATAAGAGGTCTCAAGTAAACATCTAAGTTCTTTCCAGGACTCTTAGGACCAGGAACCACGAGTGAATGAAAGAAACAAGTATGGCTGTTTCATACACATCCAAGGAGGCAAGTTGTACGGAGTAACAATCACAGGCCAACATGAGTACGGAACAGCTGAGTGGCCAAACGGATTGAAACCATCGGTGGACAATCCAAGCCTCACATTTCTAGGTTCCAATGCAAACCCAGGATGTGCTATGTTGAAATCTTTCCAAGCCTGCCCATCTGCGGGATGATTTAGTTCTCCATCTTTAGCTGGAGATTTCGCATGCCAACTCATATGTTCAGCTGTTCTTGAAGACATGTACAATCTTTTTAGCCGATGTGTTATTAGAAAATACCTTAGAATCTTAAATGGTATACTTGATTTTTTTGTAGTCACACCCTTTTTATTAGGCCTAAACCGATCATGACTGCAAAACCTTGTCATCTGTTCATTTTCCTTATAAAATAACATGCAATCGTTGGGACATGCATCGATCTTTTGCTATCCAAGACCCAACTTCTTCACCATTTTCTTACAAAAATAATAGTTATCAGGCAATTTCTCACCGTCAGGCAATATACTCTTAATAGCCTTCAAGAGTGACTCAAAACACTCATGACTCATGTTGTGATCAGCCTTGATGTTATGTAATGTCGCCACTACAGACAATGTAGTGTGTTTGGTGCAACCATGCCACAATGGCTCGCTACCCTCGTCTAACAAACTTAAAGAAGTCTTTGGTATCAGAATTCATAGGTTGCTCTCTGCCTTGTTCCCAATCAAAATCTGGCCCTGCAAGTATCATGAACCATTTCATTCATACGATGAGTAACTACTGCCCAAATTGTGTACTTGTGTGATGCCACCATCTCTTCTCTGCCCATGTGCCCACCAACATTCCTTCGTAATTTCTCATAAACCCAGAAACAAGTAAATGATAGTTTACCATGTCTCTGTCCATATAATATATATTCTTACACTTCAAACATGGACATCGTATCTGCGACTTACCATTCAAACATTCCGGTTGACTATACGCATACTCCAAATAAACACTGGCAACCAGCTCTAAATTCAGCTGTAGCACCTATCTGGGCACTTGACTTTCGTCGTGCCATCCAACTACCGTCTGAATAGAGGTCCATGATTCTACGGTACCTATTTGTTGACATGAATTATTGTATTCCTTTGTTAGAAATTTACAATTAAGCTCAATCCCATTTATGATGCTTATAAATTATATAGATGTATATGGACATATATAAACATGAGTGTGCATCATATATAATTAATTCGGGAATTGAACAAGGATACATGCCCAAAACAAATTTACACAGCTTGAGATCGACTACCCAAAAAGGCATGGTATATTGTTGTCATCCTACATTTTTTAACTGACACCAATTCAGCTAGATCCCATTTATTGTTGAATACGAATGCATATCGAAATTCCTAAAAACGTTTTTGACACTTCTCCATTTCTCCAATTTTGACTACTTGAATAGTCTAAGCATATGTATTTTAGTTTCCTAAGGATACTTTTATCATCATCTCACTTTACTTGGTCATCTAGCCAATTTTAACCTATTAAAGCTCAACTTTAGGCTCGATAATAGATCCTAACTTGATTTTCTTAGTAGCTTTGGTCATTGCAATGATTAGGAATCATCACAAGCATAAGTTAGCAATTTTATATGAGTTCCTTATAGTCTTATAAGATCAGGCACTAAAGGTCACCCAAAACAGTCTACTTTTGGGCTAAAAATGTGACTTTTCACAAGTTTAATGCTCAAAACAGTTTAGGCTTGGTTTCTTTAGCTTGTGTAGCTTACTTATGTCATATTATGACTATTGAAACTTGCTCACATGGTCCAGGTATGGGAATTCTATACTTAGGTCTTAGTTGCCACTTAAAGCTTACTTTTCATGACTTTTAAACATGAAATTTGGTCAATACACAACACAGACCACAACTAAGTTAAGGAACACCTTTTAAATGATATGTGTAGACAATATTAGGGACTCTCATATGTCTTAAAACTTTAGTTGCAAAAATTTGCTATAATAGTTCTCATATAGGCATAGATTTGACTATAATTTCATAAACAATCCACATGTAGGCAAAAGAAACCTTTAGGCATTCAAACAATTTAAAATCATGATAATAAAATTACCCTATATCCATTATCATGCTTGTATCAGTTTAGCTAACTTCTTCACATCCAAAACGGTTCATACAAGGTACTTTAGGCATGATTAAGTACTAAATTATACTAACAGTCCCCAAGCCTTCCATTATAAATATATTACATCAAATAATTCTATAAATATCAATACCTATAATATAATGGCTATACAAATTGACTAAAAATAGAAGAAGAAATAGAGCAAACAAACTTACTGGCGTAGAGTCTCAGTGATAAAATTGTTATGTTGAGGATACACTTTTTTGAAAGCCCCCTTTCCTAGAACCTCTTTATACTGCAAATTACATCACATAAATCAGATTGAGGAAAACGTTATAATGCAGTAGACTCAACTCAATCGCAATGAACACATAATGATAATATCAGAAATGATAACAATTGAAAAGTTTCATTGAACAATACCCTGAGATTCCTAATCGCTAAAAATATCCCCAATGCTTCCTTCCAATATCTATTGAACAATACCCTGAAATCAAACTATTCCAATCTAGCATACATATCAATTAAAACATTACAATAAGCTAATTTCTATATATAGGAGCAAATAACACAATCAACAGAACCAATTCCATAACATCCTATTTCAATTTCCAACTGATTAATTAGAGCAACCCAGTTCATATCTAAGTCAAACAAACCAAAAGTTCAAGCACCAATAATAACAAAAATGACAAAAAAAAAAATTAGGCTATGTTTCATAATAACAGTTTATTTTTAAATTTTAAAATAAACTTTAAATTAGTTCATTGTCATTAGTTGCCTTTTAATCTTAATTAAGGCATATTCATTTTTGATTTAGGGTTTGTCTAAACCACATTCAATTAACAAATTAACAAGGTTTCTAGTAGATTTTAAGTGGGTTACCTATGTAGAGGCGGTGGCAGGCAGGTGTGGGTGGCAGGTGGTAGAAGGAGGCGGCGGCGGCACGGCACGAACTTCTTCTCTTCTCCCCTTTCTCCCTCTTCTCTCTATTCGGACCTCCCTCTTTTCTTTTCTCTGCGTTCTGTGTCGAGCGAATGCTGGGTACTGATGACATTTAGTTTGATCAGTGACCGCTAGCAGCGACCACATACGGTCGCTGATTTTTAATGACATGGACTTATCAGCGACCGCATGCGTCGGTGCTGATTTAAAGTGGTCGCACAAAACATTGGCGCCACATTTCCCAGCCAAATTTTGGTGGCAAATTTATACTAGCGACTGATCAGCGACCGCATCCGGTCGCTGTTAAAACATTAGCGACTAGATTACGTTCTGGTCGCAGATGATGGTCGTTGTGACTAATATCAGCGATCGACGGTGCGGTCGTAGTTAGTGTTGGTAGCTGATAGACCTTTTTCCTTGTAGTGCTAGATCAGGGGTTGTCCTTTTGCATCGATGCTCTCAATAAGCTCTTGTCCAAATACTAATCTTCAGATTGAACCGTTGCCAATGCTTCAATCTTTAGGTGACCGAACTCTACAATTCTGATGCACATTCTTCTTGGACCTGATCGTAGTGTTTTGTTTGAATGTTGCTCATTAACTAGTAGAGTCAACAGTACGATCTGAAGAGTGTTTATTGGATCTTCACTGTAGAACACCCCTTCTTTCTTCTGTACAGTGCTTCAACACTTCTGTTTGCCTCGACTGTTCTCAGACACTGATGGCTTGACTCCTTGTTCTGGCCCCCTTCTGAATAGCAAGACACTTTAGATTTGTGGCGTGTCCAACTCACTTTCTCCTTGTGATCTCCCGTTCACTTATCATCAATGGACTGACCCAATGCTTAATCACTTTAGCCTTGTTCTTCAGAGGCTGACCAGTATCTCTTGTGTACACTCCATCAGTTCCTTCTCTTTATTCGGCAAACACTATGATCCTGGTTTGCTTCAAGATCGTTGCCTTCCATTCACTTGCTGACTTTTCCTTAGTCAGTTACTGAAGTTTCTTCTGATCAACTTGTGGAAGACTTCATCTCGAATGGCTTTCCAACTCAGTCTGAATGCTGATTGGGTTGGTGCTTAGATCTTCAGTTAGCTTGCATGCATTCGTTGAGTGCTCTCTGGTTTCTTTCAGGTTGGATGTAACATTGTAGCTTGGACCAGAGGCTTCATACTTTGGATATTATGGGAGTACTCATTTATTGAGAATCGTATATGCTCTACGATTCTGCCTTGGCGTTGTGAGCACGTCTGTTGAAGTCTTTAGTTCTGAACTCTACGATTCAGTTCGGTTGTGCAGACACTACGACTCCGAGATCAGATCTTGACACACTATGATTTCTGTCCTTGTGGTCGTTGTCTTCATCTGATCTTGCTCGACTACGATCTCTGCCTCAGATATGATAAGTAGACTTTACGACTTTCGAGTGTAGACTACGATCCTGATTTGGCTTTGGCATCAGTAGACTCTACGACTACGGGTCCGATGGTGCAGTTTACGATTCTTAACTTGGCTTTGGCAGATGTACTCGGTCGACTCGTAGGCAGGTTGTCTCTACGATTCTGAACATGACTTCCTCAGCAGGAAACGGCTCTGAGGAAGTACTTACTCGACACACTACGATCCTTCTTCGTCTCCCCTGGCAGTCTACGAACTCTGAGATCTACTATC
>CM029014.1:21038105-21161570 GCA_016801055.1 Panax notoginseng
GGATATATTTTTGTGGTTAAAAATGAAGGAGTTAATGTTGAGGTTTTTTATCAGTATTTTTTGTCGGAATGGAGGTATTAAAAAATCAGGATTTTTGAGATATTTTTGGGGGATTTATAATTTTTAATCCGACCGTTGGATCGTGGTAATTTTTGGGATATTTTTACATATATAAGTTGAGTATATGTCCACAAATTTTGAACCGTTAAAAATGAACGTATGATTTATTATGAATTTTACGAGATGACTGGTTCAGAAATTGTTGAATTTTCGGAGTTAATCATTTTGGTAGAAAATTCTAGAATTGGTGGGCCCCACTCTTGGTTGGTGAAGAAATGTGCTGAGATTTTTATTCAAATGTGGTGGGTGGGAATAGTAGCAGGTAAAGCCATCAGGTTGCAGGTTAAGTCTGCTTCGGCGTGCTAACATTTTCCTATAAATAGAGGGCTAAGTTAGAATTGAAAATCACACCAGAAACAAGTTTTCTCTCTTTCTCTCTAGATTATTGAGTGTATTTTGTGAGTATTTAGATACTTTGAGAGTTTCTATTCATCAGAGCAAGTGTCTTTCAGCCTTATACCGGTATTCGACCAGAAAGTACTGTCTGTTACGAGGTAAGGGATGTTATTTTATTCAAAAATGATATTATTTCTTCAATATCATTATGCCGAAATATTGGTTGGAAATTTTTATCAAATTTGGAACTTTTCACGTCGGGACTATTCATGAGTTACTATTCACGAGTTACTATTCACCGAAAAATAAAATTTTCTTCTTTTCGTCCAAAATATCTATTCTGGGTACTAGCTTTGATTGTATCCATGTTTTGATCATTCTTGAATTCTACTTCACTATGAATAATTATAGGTATTTTTGGACATGGATAAATCGAAATACGAATCCTTAATATTTGTTATTTTGTTTCACTGGATTCGTTTTCTTTAATATATTTTTCATCATCCTCAGTCCTAAATGATGATATTACTGAATATCTTTGGCCGTAGTGCAAAGATGAATGATTAACTGATGAATATCTTTGGCCCGTAGTGCAAAGATGAACAGGTGTTGAGATGAACATGACCGACTGGTGATACAAATGAATATCTTTGGCCTGTAGTGCAAAGATGAAAATTTGATTAAAGATGGTTATTATTGTGTTACAGGGATAAAATATTGATGATGGACTTTTAAATCTTAGAAGATAGTAGAATTCATTCTCTACTTGACTCTTCTAATGGTTTGCTGTTTCCGCTGCAGTTATTGATTTAAAACTTGTTGTCTATTGTATTCTATTAGATTTTTCCCTGTTGAAGACTAACGATAATTTGTTTGTATATTATCTTAGTCATAATGTTCTTTACTGGGCTAGTTGAGCTCACCCTTTTCCTTTTTGTTCCATTTTTTCTCAGGAGGTGAGAATGTAGCGAGGATCTAGTCGGGGTATGGAATGATGGTTCTAGAAAGTTGTTTTAGTAGTCCTCACTATTTTTGTAAAATAATGTATCAATAATTGTAATGAGGACTTATTTGAGTGTGGATATTGTCTAGAAACAATATTTGTATTTAAACTCACAGTTCTTTGTGTATTTAATAATTTGTAATTATTGAAGTTGTAGTTTGCTTTCTGTACCATGTATTTTGGCGACTCAGAATGGGTGTTGTATACCTATTTTGGGGGCGTCACAGTTGGTATCAGAGCTTAGGGATATGATCTCTGGCGGAGATGTGAGAAAGAACTAGGAGGGGAGAGACGAATAATTCCTTCGCTAGTGTGTCCTACTAAGTTTATTTGTGTTTTATTTGGTCGTCAGAGTATAGGGATAATATATGACATGACAATTAACCCTTGTTTTATGGCAGTATTTGAGAATGTCGACTGAGAATGTTGATAGTGGAGTAAATGAGACCGTGGAGACACCGGTGCTTACCAACGAGGAGAACGTGCAACAGGCTGGCAATGTTCCTCCTGTGAACAACACCAATGAGCAGATGATGAACGATGGAATGTTTAGAAGTTTTTTGCAATTCATGCAAAACCAGACAAGGGAGACTCGTGTTCAAAATACAGGAGGAAATGATAGCAATTCACGGTTTGTCACAGCCAAACAGTTCAAAGAATTGGGACCACCAGAATTTAAGGGAAAGCCGGATCCGATCATGGCGGAAACGTGGGTCAAGCAAATTACCAAGATATTCGATGTCTTGGGATGCACGGAGGAACAGAAGGTTCCATTCGCCACCTTTATGTTCCGTGGCGAGGCAGATTATTGGTGGGAGTCTGTGATGCGTACCCATCCAACCGCACTCAGCATGTCTTGGGAGACATTTCAAAAACTGTTCAATGACAAGTACTTTCCTGAAAGTATTCGTCATATGAAGGAGGTAGAGTTTATTAGACTAGAGCAGAATAATATGACGGTATCTCAGTACGAGGCAAAGTTTGCAGAGTTGTCCAGGTTTGCACCTCATTTGGTGGAGAATGAGGAACGTATGACGAGGATGTTTTTGAGAGGTTTGAAACCCGGCATACGTCAATATCTCATTTCTCATAAATTTTCTCTCTATTCAGATGTTGTCAACAGGGCTCAATTATTAGAGCGAGATAACGAGTACGGTCAACTGAGGGATCACAACCAGGATCATATCGGTGACAGCAGTCATCAGAACAATGATAACCAGTGGAGAAAGAAAAAATACAGACAAGAACGGCAACCACTCTGGTGGTAATCGTGGCTATGAAAATAGAAGAAGCGAGTCGGGAGGAGATTTTAAAAAGAGGAGATTCAACAATGACAATACGAAGACGTCAGCACCAACAGCAATTGGTTCCAAGGGAGGAGAACGACCACCGGTTATATGCTATAAGTGCGGAAAAGAAGGACATATCAGCCCAAACTGCCCACAACAGTTTAAGGTATGTTATAATTGTGGAAAGGAAGGACATATCGCTCGAGATTGCACTGTAGCAAAACCAAGTCCAGCGGGGATGGTGACTCAAAAAGCTGTCCCAGAAAAGATAAAGTCAACGGTTCCTGGAAGAGCGTTTGTCGTGACTGGTCAACATGCGAGGAACCCAAACGAGGTGATCACGGGTAAGCTAATCATAAATTCATGCGAAGTTTATACCTTATTAGATACCGGTTCTACCCATTCTTTTATCTCTCCTGCTTGTGCTCAACGTTTAAACTTGACTCCGGAGAAGTTAGACTTTGATTTATCTGTGGAGACTCCGTTAGGAGAAACTTTCATCACATCCACTGTTTATAAATCTTGTGTGATCCAAGTTGGTACCATCACCTTACCTGTTGACCTTATCTCTTTAAAGATACTTGCTTTTGATGTGATTTTAGGGATTGATTGGCTAACTACTCATCATGCCAAAATTGATTGTTTTCGTAAGGTTGTTAGTTTTCATATTCCTAACCAACCTGTTGTACGAATTCAAACAACTAAGCCATTAAAATCAATCACTGTTATATCAAGCCATAAAGCCATTCGTTTATTAAAAAACGGATGTCAAGCTTTCTTAGCCCATGTTATGGATTTGAATAAAGACACGTCAAATTTGAATAATATTCCTGTTGTTATTGACTTTCCTGACGTATTTCCTGAAGAACTTCCCGGTCTACCCCCGGAACGAGAAATTGAATTCTTTATTGATCTTGAACCTGGTACAAAGCCCATTTCTAAAACCCCATATCGAATGGCTCCTATTGAACTTCAGGAGTTAAAGGTCCAACTACAAGAGTTGTTGGACATCGGTTTCATTCGTCCTAGTACATCTCCTTGGGTGCTCCTGTTTTATTTGTAAAGAAAAAAGACGGGAGTATGCGACTTTGTATTGATTACCGGGAATTAAACCATGTCACTATTAAGAATAGGTATCCGCTACCTCGTATTGATGACCTGTTTGACCAGTTACAAGGAGCACAGTTCTTTTCAAAGATCGATCTTCGTTCTGGATATCATCAGCTGAAGGTTAAAACTGAGGATATTCCAAAGACTGCCTTCAGAACTCGGTACGGGCATTATGAGTTCCTGGTTATGTCTTTTGGATTGACTAATGCTCCTGCGGCTTTCATGGATATGATAAACCGAGTATTTAAGGATTATTTGGATCAGTTCGTTGTTGTCTTTATTGATGACATCCTCATATATTCCAAAAGCCGTGAAGATCATGAGCATCATTTGAAGCTGGTACTCCAAAGGCTGCGTGAAAATAAGTTATATGCCAAGTTGAAGAAATGCGAGTTCTGGCTTGAGGAAGTAGCTTTCCTAGGGCACGTGGTGTCAAAACATGGAGTATCTGTTGACCCGGCGAAGATTGAAGCAATACAAAGTTGGGAGCAACCAAAGACGGTGACCGAAGTACGTAGCTTTCTAGGCTTAGCTGGTTATTATCGAAGATTCGTGGAAGGGTTTTCTCGAATCGCTACCCCGTTAACTCAGCTGACTCGGAAAGATATCAAATTCGTATGGAGCGAGGAATGCGAGAAGAGTTTTCAAGAGCTTAAGAGGAGACTCATTTCGGCACCTGTTCTGACAATACCATCTGGTTCGGATGGATTTGTTATCTACAGTGATGCTTCAGGCAAAGGTTAGGATGTGTTCTCATGCAACATGGGAAAGTCATAGCCTATGCCTCGCGACAACTCAAAGAATATGAGAGGAATTATCCTACTCATGATTTGGAGTTGGCAGCAGTAGTTTTCGCGTTGAAGATCTGGAGACACTACCTGTATGGGGAGAAAGTGGAGATCTATACAGATCATAAAAGCCTTAAATATTTCTTCACCCAAAGGAACTCAACATGCGGCAGCGACGTTGGCTCGAGCTGTTGAAAGATTACGATCATACCATCCAATACCATCCTGAAAAAGCAAACGTAGTAGCTGACGCATTGAGTAGAAGATCATATGCGGGTACGAGTGCAATGTTTTTAACACAAAGGCCCATTTTGTATGACTTGCAAAGGATGGAGATAGAGATGAAGGCTCCAAGTACCCACATGATGATATCAAATATACGAGTAGAACCGACTTTAATCGATAAAGTTAAAGCTGCTCAAGCTACGGACATGGAGCTGATGCGTATGAAGAAGAAAGTGCAAGAAGGTGCTATTCTAGAAGCAAGAATCGATGAAGAAGGAATACTTCGAGTCAACTCCAGACTTTGTGTTCCTAACGATTTTGACTTGAAGCATAGAATAATGATGGAGGCACACAACACACCGTTTGCAATCCATCCTGGGAGTACCAAAATGTATCACGATCTTCGACATACATTTTGGTGGAGCAATATGAAAAGAGAGATCGCGGAGTTTATATCGAGATGTTTAACTTGTCAACGTGTAAAAGCGGAGCATCAAGTACCAAAGGGTCCATTGCAACCACTTGAGATTCCGAAATGGAAGTGGGAACACATTACCATGGATTTCGTTACGGGTCTTCCCACGGTTTCTCAAGGCATAAATGCTATTTGGGTTATTGTTGATAGATTAACCAAGTCTGCTCATTTCTTGCCGATACGGGAGACTTATTCCCTTGAACGTCTTGCTCGTATATACGTAGATGAGATTGTGAGACTGCATGGCATGCCAGTATCCATAGTTTCGGATCGTGACCCAAGATTCACTTCAAGATTTTGGGTTAGCTTGCAAAAAGCTATGGGCACAGATTTACGATTTAGTTCGGCATACCATCCTCAAACGGACGGACAATCAGAGAGGACTATTCAAACTCTTGAAGATCTATTAAGACTTTGTGTCCTAGATTTCAAAGGGAGTTGGGATAAGTACCTACCATTGGTGGAATTCTCTTACAATAACAGTTATCAGGCAAGTATAGGTGTGGCCCCATTTGAAGCATTATATGGACGAAAGTGTCGCTCTCCAGTATGCTGGGACGAGGTGGGTGAAGCAACATTGTTGGGACCAGAGTTGGTACGCATGACTACAGAGAAGATCCAAACGATTCGACAACGTATACAAACGGCACAGGATCGACAAAAGAGTTATGCGGATCTTCATCGGAAGGACGTAGAATTTGACATTGGGGATCATGTATTGTTGCGTGTGGCTCCATGGAAAGGAGTTACAAGATTTGGGAAGAGAGGAAAGCTCAATCCACGATTTATTGGTCCATTTCAGATTCTTGACCGAGTAGGAAATGTGGCCTATAGACTTGCGTTACCTCCAAGTATGTCTCGTGTTCATAATGTTTTTCATATATCTGTGTTACGTAAATATGTGAAAGACCCAGACCACGTTATTGAGTTAGAACCGACGAGATAGCTGAAGACTTAACGTACGAAGAGGTACCTGTCAAGATCTTGGATAGAAAGGAGCATGTCCTACGCACGAAGGTCATACCACAAGTTAAAGTTTTGTGGAGAAACCATGCTATTGAGGAAATGACCTGGGAGTTGGAAACGGAAATGAAAGCGAGGTATCCTCATCTTTTCGAAACACCAGGTACGTACGTCAATTTCGAGGACGAAATTTCATAAGGAGGGGAGGTTGTAAGACCCCAAATTATTAATAAATGAAATTTAAATTCCCTCTATTTATTATTTTGAAATAGTAAGTGTTAAATTGATTAATGAGGTTAGTTATGGGTAAAATGCGTAAATATTTTAAATAAGCAAGTGGTTATAAAATATTCATTGTTGTCGGAGAATATTCGTTTGGTCGTGGAATATTCTTCCTGTCGGGGAATATTCGTACGACGGCGCAGTCTTTTGTGGGCCCCATAACGGAAAGCGATTGGATGAAGAAAACGACAAGTATATGTTTTTTTTAATAACGGCGTAGTTGTTACCGTTAATACTGTTGAAATACCCGGTGGTTAAAGCACAATAATACGCGTTGTTACACAGTAGCACACTGTATTGCACCAATTATTGATTCTTACGTAAGAAGGCACTACTCAATAATGGTTACAGTAATTACTGTTCAGTATTTTATTTTATTGATTCAATAATTGCTGCGTTGATATTTTATATTACTGTTGTTTCAATAATTGTCACTACACAGTATTTCCCATTATCAGATCAATAATTCATATTATTTGAATAATATTATTAGATAACATTATTGGCAATGTCTAGAAAGTTCTGTCTAAGGAGAGGTTTGGTCATCTAATTGCGCGCCAGTAAGGAGAAATCCTTATTGGAAAGCCCCCTCTTTCCTGGGAACGGCCTGGTTGTCATAAATGTGATTCTGTAATATTATTTATAAATAATTAATTATTGATTCATATGATAAGGAAATAAATGAGGGATATATTTTTGTGGTTAAAAATGAAGGAGTTAATGTTGAGGTTTTTATCAGTATTTTTGTCGGAATGGAGGTATTAAAAATCAGGGTTTTTGAGATATTTTGCGGGAGTTATAATTTTTAATCCGACCGTTGGATCGTGGTAATTTTTGGATATGTTATACATATATAAGTTGAGTATATGTCCACAAATTTTGAACCGTTAAAAATGAACGTATGATTTATTATGAATTTTACGAGATGACTGGTTCAAAAATTGTTGAATTTTCGGAGTTAATCATTTTGGTAGAAAATTCTAGAATTGGTGGGCCCCACTCTTGGTTGGTGAATAAATGTGCTGAGATTTTTATTCAAATGTGGTGGGTGGGAATAGTAGCAGGTAAAGCCATCAGGTTGCAGGTTAAGTCTGCTTCGGCGTGCTAACATTTTCCTATAAATAGAGGGCTAAGTTAGAATTGAAAATCACACCAGAAACAAGTTTTCTCTCTTTCTCTCTCTAGATTATTGAGTGTATTTTGTGAGTATTTAGATACTTTGAGAGTTTCTATTCATCAGAGCAAGTGTCTTTCAGCCTTATACCGGTATTCCGACCAGAAGTACTGTCTGTACGAGGTAAGGGATGTTATTTTATTCAAAAATGATATTATTTCTTCAATATCATTATGCCGAAATATTGGTTAGAAATTTGTATCAAATTTGGAACTTTTCACGTCGGGGTTACTATTCATGAGTTACTATTCACGAGTTACTATTCACCGAAAAATAAAATTTTCTTCTTTTCGTCCAAAATATCTATTCTGGGTACTAGCTTTGATTGTATCCATGTTTTGATCATTCTTGAATTCTACTTCACTATGAATAATTATAAGGTATTTTTGGACATGAATAAATCGAAATACGAATCCTTAATATTTGTTATTTTGTTTCACTGGATTCGTTTTATTTAATATATTTTTCATCATCCTCAGTCCTAAATGATGATATTACTGAATATCTTTGGCCGTAGTGCAAAGATGAATGATTAACTGATGAATATCTTTGGCCCGTAGTGCAAAGATGAACAGGTGTTGAGATGAACATGACCGACTGGTGATAAAAATGAATATCTTTGGCCTGTAGTGCAAAGATGAATATTTGATTAAAGATGGTTATTGATTGTTGTTACAGGGATAAAATATTGATGATGGACTTTTAAATCTTAGAAGATAGTAGAATTCTTTCTCTACTTGACTCTTCTAATGGTTTGCTGTTTCCGCTGCAGTTGTTGATCTAAAACTTGTTGTCGATTATATTCTATCAGATTTTTCCCTGTTGAAGACTAACGATAATTTGTTTGTATATTATCTTAGTCATAATATTCTTTACTGGGCTAGTTGAGCTCACCCTTTTCCTTTTTGTTCCATTTTTCTTCTCAGGAGGTGAGAACATAGCAGGATCTAGTCGGGGTATGGAGTGATGGTTCTAGAAAGATGTTTTAGCAGTCCTCACTATTTCTGTAAAATAGTGTTTGAATAATTGTAATGAGGATTTATTTGAGTGTGGATATTGTCTAGAAGACAATATTTGTATTTAAACTCACAGTATGTGTTGTCGTATTTTGCACGACATTTGTATTATTGAAGTTGTAGTTTGCTTTCTGTACCATGTATTTGGCGACTCAGAATGGGTGTTGTATACCTATTTTGGGGGCGTCACAAAAAGTAAAGTGGAATTAACATAAATGACTTCCAAGTGTCATTATGTGGCTAATGGTGGTTATATATACCCTTAATCGTGTTGGACAATGGAATGACGAATTCTCCTAACAGCGCAAGTAACGCTTCGAGACAAGTTCTTCAGTAACTTGCTCTTATGTGATAATGTGTATTAAACTATGTTTACGGTAGTTAATGATATATGTTGCTTTATGTGAAATCGTTGATTACGTGAATGTTATGTGACTAAATGCAAATCATGGAATTTGTGAAGTATGGGTTAAATATACAATATGAAGATTATATTGCATTGTATGATAAGTATGATTCATATAAAGATGCATATCATGTATGAAATGTATGATGCATATAGAGATGTATGAAGCATGTGTAGATGCATTGACTAAAATTTTTGATGCATGGATATATGAAATTCGTATGCTATGTGAAGTATGAAATGTGTAAACTGTTGGACTTGTTGAGCCGTCGTGCTCAACCTTGCAAACAAATTTTGCAGATAAAAGTCGATATAAACAGATGACCATAGCGTCAGAGGATTAAGGATATATATAGACAAAGGATCACGAGAAGAATTAGTGATTGAAGATGGTTAGTGTAATTTCTTTGGAGTATTTTTATTTGGTAAGATTTTATGCCAAAACACTTAATGATGAAATATCCAGCTAAGCTGGATGAATGTTAATATTATACATTGTAGTTGTGTAGTTGAAGAACACAATACAGAAGAATATTAAAAATTTTGGATTGTGAATCCATGTAACACTATAAAACATATTGTTTATAGTTTAATAAGATGTATCAGTAGATCAGGAATGATCAACAGATGTAATAACCGATTGTAAAGGTTATAGATTCTGGAACAGAAGGGAATAATGTATTAATTGGTATAAAAGTTAGGTTGTGTTCAGTTATTTATGAATAAATGTTGTATGTATTGAGATGAAAGTGACGTACCAGGCCCAAAGTTCAAGAGACCGGATTTAGGAGCATTACGGTGGATGGGGGGGGGGGGATATATGTCAATGTCAACTTTTTGTGAAAGTATCAAGGACAATGGTGTGGATGGAATTATTACAAAGATTTTTTTTTGCGTGAGCAAAATAAATTAGAGTAAACAAACTAAATAATCTGAGTTTATTTATATGGTAATGTTATCAATATAACATTTTTTTTTCATTCTTTTCAAATCAGTAATTATATTACAATTATTTTGATTTAGATTTCAATTTTTATTAGGATATAACCACCATTATAATGCATACACTTATTTGAAGGGGATGAAAGAAAGGTGATGATAGAAGATGCGCAAGGATTTAAACCTTGGCAAATTAAAAAATGAGCATATACTTATATACTTGAAAAGCTTAAATACATTTTAAGCTTTAAAGTTTTTCGCTTTTTATAATTTAAATTCTAATGTTTCTATTTTAAAATATTAAATCTTAATGTCTCTAAATTTTTATAAGTTAAACCTCTTGGCCACTTAATTTAGCATTTTTTACTGAAATAAGTCACGTGACTTAAAATGAAAGGACAATTAAATCTTTTAAAGATATATATAATTTACATTAGTTGAATTTTATTTTCAGCATTTTTTACTGAAATAAGTCACGTGGCTTACAATTTTATTTTCTTCCAAAGATATTTAAGAGTGAAATTACCCAAAATACTCTCATTCGGATCAATTATTACACGTCGGTGGCTAAAAGGTTTAATTTATGAAAACTTAAAGATATTAAAGTTCAATGTCTTAAAGTTAAAACATTAGGTTTAAACTGTAAAAAATAAAAAAACTTTAATATTTAAAGTGTATTTAAACCTAATGGATATTGGATAAACAATAATCAATACTCTCATGCACTCTATAGTATTCACCACATTATGTTTTCAACAAATTTCTGCACATAAATTTCAATTCGTACATCTATTCGAGCTTGTACTTTTGATACACAAGTAAGGAAATTTTCTATTCACTTCGACTTGACTCGTTTACATCTTTATATACACGTATATTGTTGAAAAATAAACTTGTACAAAAAATAATTAAGTATTTTTATTTAGCATATTTTATGTTTTAACTATGGGTTAATTGTAAATTATACCCCAAAGTATACACCCGTTTACCATTCGTACCCTAATGTTTAAACGTTTTCATTCCGCTACCCAAATTACCGTTAAGTTGCATAACTGACTCTTTTGTAATTTCTGGCCAAAAAAGTTACCGAAACTGCCACGTGTTCTGGTGGTTTATGTAATAAGCAAGATTAGGCCAGACTTTTATTAATTTGACTGTATAAAACCTTTGAAAACCTGATTAATTAGATTACATAATACATTTATATTTACTAATACAATAAATTACAAATTTACAAACCTAATTTTCTTTTCTTTTTCCTCTTCTTTCCCATCTTCATCATCCTCCATTCCTCCCCATTACCATGGAACTCACCAAAAAATTCAAAATCGAAAATACCCAAATCATTCATCTTCTTCTTCCCTTGTAATTAACCATTCATGAAGTTCAAAAATCTCAAACTAAAAACCCCAATTCGTTCATCATATTCAAAATTTTGCCCAATCTCAAAGTCATTTCATTTTCTGTCTCAAAAGGAAGAACCCAAACCCAAACCCAAACCCAAACCCAAACCAAGAATTTTAGAAATCTCATGAGCAAAGGAAGAACCAAAAACCCAAACTCAGAATTTTAGAAATCTCAACACCCATAAATTTCAATCCATAATCAAAGAAGCGTAAGATCAAACCCATCTATTATCTCATACACCAAACCCAAAAAAATCAAAGAAACAAACCCATAACAGATCTAGCACTAAGCGTAAGATTAAACCCAAATAGAGCCATTGATTTAAGCATCCATGGTGATCGGGACCAAAACCAGTCACATCAATCGTAGATCTGGGTTTGAATTTTCCAGATCATTTACAAAAATTCGTCATAACTCGAGGACCCTTAGGTTGATATTGAAGATGAATATCATGAAAATAAAAGAGATGAAGATGAAGATTTTCATTATGTTTTGGTTTGATGAACGAAATGAGACGAAATTAGAGGACCCTTTGGTTTGCTGCTCTAATTTGTCGTTTGTTTTGATTTGTTGAATGAGATGGAATTAGATTGACGAAATCCCCAAAATGTTTCATTTTTTTTACACTTTATTTTGTTAATATCATATTTTACATGTATTTCTACAAATTAATTAAAGCAACTACAGTATTTATACGGTCAACAATATTTTAATATTAAATTATGACACATGACCATTTTTCGAAGAAAAAAAATTGATCGAAAATTTGAATAGAGTCCATCGTGGTTACTTAATGGTACTTTGGGTATCAAAATGGAAACGTTTAAACATCAGGGTACGAATGGTAAAAGAATGAATATTTCAGCGTTTAATTTACTATTAACCCTTTAATTAATATTTATGTACTAGTTAGTTCATATATGTGAAGGTTCATGTAGCTAGTTGAAAATGTGTCTAGGGAGTTGTTTTTTCATTAAGTGTTCATTCATGTATTTGAGTTCATACATATATGGAAATTCCTATAAATACATATGTACTCAACTCAGTTGGAGCAAACAAGAAATATAAGACTTCCTTTGTGATAACATTTTTTTCATTTTCTCTAGTGTGTGTGAGTTTATTATTTCCAACAAATTGGTATCAAGAGCTAGGTTGCTAAAAAATGGCAAATGGATCAATCCAATTTCAAGTTCCTTAATTGAAGAAGTAAAACTATGAGAGTTGGTGTATTCACATGAAGGCTATTTTTGGTTCACAAGATATATGGCACATTGTGACCAAATGCTATAGAGAGCCTGAAAATGAAAATTTGGTATCACAAACACTAAAGGAAGCTTTGAGTGCCACAAGAAAGAAAGATTAAAAAGCGGTCACTATCATTCATCAGTATTTGGATGATGTAATGTTGCGGGATAAATGCTTTTTTCATCAGTATTTTACTTTAGGTTACAAATGACTAACTAATTTTTTTTTCTTACAGTCAACTCACTCAATTTTAATTTTCTAACAAAACGTTAGAAAATTTGTCTAGACGGTTAATTGACTAACGGAGTAATGATGTGGCAGTAGTGACTAGTGACATGGTACTCATTTTTTATGTGGTCATTCTTAAATGAAAATGAAGAAAATCTAGGAGTTGGTAGTATAAAATAAAAATTTAACTAATACACTTCTCTCTTTCGAATCATAAAAGATAAAGATATGGCAAAACTGTGGTTGCATTCTTTTTTCTGAACAGCGTGTAACAAAAGTTATGTCTAAAGTATCCCGCATTTGAGCCATTCCTGCTTTTAAAAGTTGCGACTTATTTCCAAAAAAGAGAAGGTCCGATGCAGGAGATACAGTTCTCATTAAAAAAAATCCAATTTTATATTCATGAAAATGTGTTTAGCAAGCAGAACTGAGCACTAACTCCCTAGTTCTTTTTAACATTCATTTAATTTGAGATTCAGGTAAATCTACCACTGGTTCTATATACCATTAAATCCCACATAGACATGGTAGTAGTAATTTTGATGGTGTCACTATTTGCGTTATTTCCATGATTGGTTGGCTTCTTGATAAAACATTATCTCCATTTTGTGTACAGCAAAGCGGATAATCATAAACATATAGACTACAAGGGTTGCATAAGTTGCTTTCTCTCTTGTATTTAATGCATATACAGTAAATTAGATTATGATCCACAATCTTCACGCTTCTGTAGAGAGAGCTGGTCAGATAGTGTAGTTATCTAACACTTTTGTTATTGAATAAGACGCGAAAGACGTTAACGCCTGTAGTTGTCTTCAATGCTTTTAATGCAGAGAAGCAGGTTGAGATGCTGGCTTCGCACTAAATGTCTAATCAGACTGACCCTTAGAGTGAGAGACAACAGAAGTTTATGTGCACTTGAAAATTTTAGTAAGGAAGTCGAGGACAAATACATTTTAAGTTTTATTATCATTGGTAAAATAACTCTTTTTTATATACAACGATCTTTGCTTGGATAACTTGAGCTCTCCTACATTTATTTGAAACTTGACTCTCCAGGTTCTGTCATAAGGGGCCATAATTACTTGAGCCAATTATGTTTGCAGTTTAACACAATATGAGAGTTTTCCTCTTTGAGGTATGCTTCTCATGAGAGCTTTTCTCTGCAATTTGCTTCCTGATTATGATAAAATTCTTGACTTCACCGGTTCAATTGCTCATGGTAGATATGAATTAGTTGGTCAAAACTAACCAAACCCTATCTCCCAGAAGTACCCTGAAAGAAGGGATAAAAAGATATGGATGGAAGAAAAAAAATTCCGAGTGGATCTAGATTGGTTTAAGATATCCCCAAATATAAATTATGCTTATTGGACTGTAAAAACTCAATTTCTAACCTTGCATTTGGTTGACACTAGCTTTTGTTGAGGCTATGTTCCTTAGAACAAACTGAGGCCAAATGGTTTGATCTTCGTGAAGTTTATTTAGTTTTCAGATAATTATGTACATCCTCACTTAGTTTCATACTGTTGTGAGAGTTGTATTCTTAAGACTAGTATGCGTGAAAAATAAAATGAATTAAGATTAAAAGAAACATGGATTTGACATGGGTATTCCTTGTCCTTAAGGTGTTTATTGTCCCTTACCACTAAGGTTTGCTAAAGGCTACTAGCAATTCACCTCCAGGATATATGTCAAGTCTGTACTAGTTCTTAGCAATAGCAACTCACTTTGAACCTCAATATATGCTACTGTGTAAAGATGATAGAAGGAAGAAGATGAAGACTATTCAGTTTCATAACTGAAATGTGAGTAAAGAATCATTTGCAAAATAAATGATATAATAATCACATATCAGTTTTGCATCCCATGATGATTAAACAAAAAACTGATTAACCATTAATGAAGTTTATTAATTCTGGTTCAATGCTAAAAAGAGGCTCTTGGCTCGGGCGTGGCTCCTAGCGTGTACGTGCGAAGTGCAAAGTGCGCCTAAAGCGCCAATGCGACTTTGCTACCCGAACCCGCACCACGGTTCCCAGGTCGCGGGACGCGGGCGGGTGGTGCCACTAGTGAATTAAACTATTCCACATATACTTATAAAGTATTAAATAGTTTTATTCCTACTCAATGTGGAACTTAAAGAAAATAGTTTTCTTAAACAACAATGAACATTTTCATATTCTCCACTTTGGATACAATTAAAACATAATATATAATTTCTACTTGAATCATATATTACTCTCTATTAATCTCCTTGTAATAGGACTATCAAATGCACTTTTAATTTAATATAAATTCAATCAATTAATGGGTCTAAATTAATTTCCAAATTGATTAAAACTCATATAAGAAAAGGTGCATTAACAATGCGTCTCTTTGTCCGGGAGTTCCTGAAAACTATAGCTGTCAGAAGAACTAATTCCTTGCAGACAAGCGATGTTAGTTAGGAAATGAAGTGGAACTGATATATCAATATATAACTTGTACATAGTTCTAAGCAAAATGTTCCACCTGTTCAAGTGCATGCTGTTTGGGGCAGCAAAACTGCAAGAATAGACTTAGGTTGCCAATATTTGAAAACTTTAACTGCTTTGAACTTTATTGACCATCAAATATTGGTATTCAAGAGTCGGTGTCAGTTTAATTGTATTTTAAAGTAAACTTAGTTGTCGTTCTTGGTCTAGCGGTAATTCTTGACTTATGGTTTCCATGGGTTCGATTCTTTCAATTATTGGGTGTGAGTGTGGTGTGTTTATGTGTGGAAATTAGCAAACAAAAAATAAAAAATAAAAAAAGTAAAATAATTAGTATCCCTGACTTGAATGAACAAATTAAACACTACTTTCATGTATGATGCAAAAGTGAGCTCTTCATGGTCTAATTATGAACACAGTGATTCTCAAACATTTTATTTTATTTTATTTTATTTTATTGTGTACCTACCAATTAATGATTCTTCTTATTCTTATGATTGCTAAATAGGTCACACTTGATCGATCATTTCATATAGCTTGTCCTAGGGTGTTGAAAAATCAACTAGATATTTTTCACTAATCATCATCTAGCCCAAATTGAAATATGTCAAACAAGTCCACCTCCTTGCGATCAGTGATTTGGTAGTAGAAAGGTCAATACTTGGAAGTATGCATGTTTTTAAACCTGGCATGGGACAACACTATCACAAACTGTGAATTATAGGTAATTTCATGAAAGTTCTTATGGATCGAACTATTTTATGACGTCCCTCAAAGACTAGTTTGAGATGAAGATGTCAAATGCACTTTAGCTTCAGAGTTGGTTTATAAGATTGGAAAAATAAATTAAATTTTAAGTTTCAAGTTCATTACATTTTTGGTAACATATGAGTAATTATTAATATTTAAGAAATGATGAGGTAGCTAGGGCTGATATAACAGTGTAACTTGCTGTGTCATGTTGCTCATGATTTAGTAACTTGTTATCTTTGTATATGTATTCAGGTGGGAAAGTAAATCTTATATGTATACCAGTTGAAACAAAAGAAGCCATTAAGTGTTGCAACCTCCTCCAAGTAATTCTGACGAAGTATAATTTGAACAATTCTTCTCAGTTTTTGTCTTCTACGTACACTGATGCAGTAACATTCCCTTTGGATCCTGTGAGGCGACGGATGCAGTTGGAAGTAGCAGATGGCCAATCGAGCCCGTGTTTACAAGACAGGTATTTTCGGCGCATTTGAGAATATAGGTCGAGCAGAAGGCCTGCGGGGTTTGCATAGGTGGTTCCAAGCATTGGTATAGTTTTTATGACTTGGGAGAAAATGAAACAAATTTTGTTTGATCTGCCTGCCAATTGAGAAGACACCCCATTCGTATCAGGGATGCAATTGTTTGCCGTATTTAATTGTGGGTCATCTTATGATGGTAAAATTGTAATCATAACACTAACAACAAATTTCCATGTATAGATAATGAGGCATGCAGCCAGTAAATCACATCTCAATTGTACTACAACTGTTGTTTTTACAGCACCTTTTCCCCCTCTAGAATGCATTCAGTTGTTCCCAATAGCCTAAAAGTTCGGAAAACAAGTACTTATTCCAATAGCCCAACTAGCTAGCTCTTTTTATGGGTACCTTTTCTAAGCATAAATGACTGGACATCATTCAAAAAGTGGCAACTAAGGCCGACTCATGAATTCGCAACTCTCTCTTTCTCTCTCTCCTTTTAGTGCATGTCTACCCTCACTTCACTTTCATTTAAATATTCCTAGAGTCCGAAAATTTTTGGCTGAATTACAATTGTAACGTGCGCATATATTAGATATGTAGAAATTAAATATGGTTGATGTGATAAAAATTAACGGTAAGTACACAGTGTCATGCAGGATTGTCCGAGATCGAAGATACCGAGTTATCGTATAGTATGATGATGACCTTGAAATATCATGAACGAAATGATCGTCACAAACGAAGAGGTCATTAAACACATTCGACATTAATTCCTTCGACTTCGGGACAAGCGTTTGGTCGGTCCGTATCTTCGGGTCAGGGTTCTGCTTCGAATGGCGTCATGACTTCGGAAGTCGATGGACCTTATAATTATCATTATTATTAATAATTAGTTCTTTAATTAATAATATTTTATTATTAGCAAGTTCGTTATTTTTGTTAGGAATTGTTTCCGTAAGAGTATGAAGCTTGGTAGAATCTTTTTCGTATCCATAGGAGGATTTTATTTTCATATCTCTAGGAATATTCTAAAATGACTTGGGGATAAAGTTTTGCTAAAACATAAACCCGGCTTGTGGGTTGGAATAAGGGAGTTGATTTTGATAAATAAATTATACACATTAGAGAGTTTCTTTGTGTTTTCCGGTGAATTTCTTGTTCATTTATTTGTGATTCCATTTGTTTACCAGCCCGCAGGATAATCGATATCCCGCTCAGCGTCTGTTGGTATCAAAGCTCAAGCATCTTTCTGGGAATAGACGTATCGATCGGTTTTAATGGCTGGTGGTTGTGGTTATGGTTGTGGTTGTAGAGGGTAGATTCCGGCTGAGGAAGTCCCGCACCGTTATAGTAGCGTCTAGGACGTGATGATTGAGGATTTACAAAGACAGGTTACAGAGCTAACCCAAAGCCTAGCAACGCAAGATCTGGGTCGTCGTGGATAGGTTCCGGAGGAGGAAGTCCCGCACCTAGGCCGCCGTGGACAGGTTCCGGAGGAGGAAGTCTTACATCTTGAACACGATGAAGAATCCTATAATTCTGAGTCGAGTTATGATAACCCTTACCACCGTAAGAGGCAGCTATGGGAACGGCGTGATCGTGAGGACCGATAATTCTATCAGTTTTACACTGTCATATCAAGCCATAAAGTCACTCGTTTATTGAAAAACGGATGTCAAGCTTTCTTAGCCCATGTCACGGATTTAAACAAAAATACATCAGATTTGAATGATATTTTTATTATTAATAAATTTCCTGACGTATTCCCTGAAGAACTTCCTGGTCTACTCCCAGAGCGTGAAATCGAGTTTTGTATTGACCTTGAATCCGGTACAAAACCCATTTTCAAAACCCCATATCGAATGGCTCCTATTGAACTTCAGGAGTTAAAAACTCAACTGTAGGAACTATTAGACATCGGTTTCATTCATCCTAGTACGTCTCCTTGGGGTGCTCCTGTTTTATTCGTAAAGAAGAAATATGGGAATATGCGACTTTGCATTGACTATCGGGAGTTGAATCGTGTCAGTGTCAAAAATAGATACTCATTGCCTCACATTGATGACTTGTTTGATCAGTTGCAAGGTGCCAAATTCTTTTTAAAGATCGATCTTCGTTTCGGATATCATCAGTTAAAAGTTAAAACTGATGACATTCCAAAAATTACTTTTAGAACTCGGTACGGGCATTACGAATTCCTAGTCATGTCTTTTGGATTGACTAATGCTCATGCTGCCTTTATGGATATGATGAACCGAGTATTCAAGGAATATTTAGATCATTTTGTGGTTGTCTTTATTAATGACATCCTCATATACTCCAAAAGCCATGAAGATCATGAGCAACACTTAAGACTGATACTCCAAAAGCTTCGTGAAAATAAGCTATATACCAAGTTGAAGAAATGTGAGTTCTGGATTAAGAAAGTAGCATTCATTCGGCACGTGATATCGAATCATAGAATATCAATTGATCCGACAAAGATTGAAGCAATACAAAGCTGGGAGCAACCCAAGTCAGTAACCGAAGTACGTAGCTTTCTGGGCTTAGCTGGTTATTATCGGAGATTCGTGGAAGGATTTTCTCAAATCGCTACTCCATTAACTCAGTTGACTCGAAAAGATACAAAATTCAGTTGGAGCGAGGAATGTGAGAAGAGTTTCTAAGAACTCAAGAGGAGACTCATTTCAGCACCTGTTCTGACAATACCATCTGGTTCGGAGGGATTTGTCATCTATAGTGATGCTTCAGGCAAAGATTTAGGATGTGTTCTCATGCAACATAGGAAAATCATAGCCTATGCCTCATGACAACTCAAAAAATATGAGAGGAATTATCATACTCATGATCTAGAGTTTGCAACAATCGTTTTCGCGCTAAAGATCTGGAGACATTACCTGTATGAGGAGAAAGTGGAGATCTATACAGATCATAAAAGCCTCAAATAGTTCTTCACCTAAAAGGAACTCAACATGCGGCAACGACGTCGAGCTGTTAAAAGATTACGATCATACCATTCAATACCTTCTTGAAAAAACGAATGTGGTAGCTGACGCATTAAGTAGAAGATCATATGCGGGTACGAGTGCGATATTGTCAACGCAAATGCCCATTTTGTATAACTTATAAATGATGGAGACAGATTTAAAGACGTTCGGGACCCACGTGATGATGTAAAATATACGAGTAGAACCGACTTTAATCGATAAATTGTTAAAGATGCTCAAGCTATATGGACCTGGAGCTGATGCGTATGAAGAAGAAAGTGCAAGAAGGTGCTATTCCAGAAGCAAGAATTGATAAAGAAGAAATACTTCGAGTCAACTCCAGACTTTGTGTTCCTAACGACTCTAATTTGAAGTATAAAATCATGATGGAGGCACACAACACACCGTTTGTAATCCATCCTGGGAGTACCAAAATGTATCGTGATCTTCGACATACATTTTGGTGGAGCAATATGAAGAGAGGGATATCAGAGTTTATCTCAAGGTGTTTAACTTGTCAACGTGTCAAGGCGGAGCATCAAGTGCCAAAAGGTCCATTGCAACCACTTGAAATTCCAGAATGGAAGTGGGAGCACTTTAACATGGATTTCGTTACTGGTCTTTCTAAGGTTTCTCAAGGAATAAATACAATTTGGGTAATTGTCGATAGATTATCCAAGTTTGCTCATTTCTTACCCATACGAGAAATATATTCACTTGAACGTCTTGCTCGTATATACATAAATGATATTGTAAGACTGCATGGTATGCCAGTATCTATAGTTTCTGATCGAGACCCAAGATTCACTTCATAATTTTGAGTTAGTTTGCAGAAAGTTATGGGCACAGATTTACGATTCAGTTCGGCATATCATCCTCAGACGGACGGGTAGTCGGAAAGGACTATTCAAGCTCTTGAAGATCTATTAAGACTCTGTGTCCTAGACTTCAAAGAAAATTGGGACAAGTTCTTGCCATTAGTGGAATTCTCCTACAACAACAGTTATCAAGCAAGCATAGGCATGGCTCCATTCGAGACGTTGTATAGACGCAAGTGTCGTTCTTCAGTATGTTGGGACGAGATGGGTGAAGTAACGTTGTTGGGACCAAAAATTGTATGTATGACTACGAAAAAAAATTCAAATGATCCGGCAACATATACAAACCTCACAAGATCGACAAAAGAGTTATGATGATCTTCATCGAAGGGACGTGGAATTCAATGTTAGAGATCATGTGTTGTTACGTGTGGCTCTATGGAAAGGAGTTACGAGATTTAAAAAGAGAGGAAAGCTCAATCCTCGATTCATTGGCCCATTTGAAATCTTCGATCGAGTAGGAACTGTGGCCTGTAGACTCGCCTTACCGCCAAGTATGTCTCGTGTTCATAACATTTTTCACATATCTATGTTACGTAAATATGTGGAAGACCCGAACCACATTGTTGAATTAGAACCAGATGAGATAGCGGAAGATTTAAAGTATGAAGATGTACCTGTTAAAATCTTGGATAAGAAGGAACATATTTTACGCTCAAAGGTTATACATCAAGTTAAAGTTTTGTGGAGAAACCACGATATTGAGGAAATGACCTGGGAGTCAGAATCTAAAATGAAATCAAGGTATCCTCACTTCTTCGACATACCAGGTACGTACACCAATTTTGAGGACGAAATTTCATAAGAAGGGGAGGTTGTAAGACCCCAACTTTTATGAATAAAGATTTAATTTTCTCTAAATATTATTTTGAATTATAAAGTGTGGATTTGATTTAATGTTATAGTTGTGAGTAATGTTTATAAATTTTGCAAAGTAAGCAAGTTGTCATAAAATATTCGTTTTGTCGGGGAATATCCGTACGACGGTACAATCATTGGTGGACCCCACAATGGTATTATTGTCGAATTTAGAAAGCGACAGAAATAATTTTTTTATAAAAGTAACGACAAAATTTTTACCGTTAAATGTTGAAATACTCGGTGATAAAAGTACGGTAATACGCGTGGTTGCACAGTGGCACACGGTATTATACAATATCTTTGATTATTGATGCTTACGTGAGAAGTCACTCAGTTTTTGTAAGACCCCAACTTATTAATGAATAAAATCAAATTTTCTCTAAATATTATTGTGAATAATAAGGGGTTAATTTGATATAATACTTTGGTTATGGGTGAAATGTGCAAATTTTGCAAAATAAGCAAGTGGTTATAAAATATTTATTTTTGGTCGGTGAATATTCGGTTGGTCGTGGAATATTCTTGCTGTCGGGGAATATTCGTACGACGACGCAGCCTTGTGTGGGCCCCATAACGGAAAGCGATTGGATGAAGAAAACAACAAGTATAAGTTGTTTATAAATAACGGCGTAGTTGTTACCGTTAATACTGTTGGAATACCCGGTGGTTAAAATACAGTAGCACACGGTATTGCACCAATTATTGATTCTTACGTAAGAAGGCACTACTCAATAATTGTTACAGTAGTTATTATTCAATATTTTATTTTATTGATTCAATAATTGCTGCGTTGATATTTTATATTATTGTTGTTTCAATAATTGTTGCTGCACAGTATTTTCATTTATCAGATCAATAATTCATATTATTTGAATAATATTATTAGATAACATTATTGGCAATGTCTAGAAAGTTCTGTCTAAGGAGAGGTTTGGTCATCTAATTGCGCGCCAGTAAGGAGAAATCCTTATTGGAAAGCCCCCTCTTTCCTGGGAACGGCCTGGTTGTCATAAATGTGATTCTGTAATATTATTTGTGAATAATTAATTATTGATTCATATGATAAGGAAATATTTATTTTATGTGGATATAAATGAGGGATATATTTTTGTGGTTAAAAATGAAGGAGTTAATGTTGAGGTTTTTGTCAGTATTTTTGTCGGAATGGAGGTATTAAAAATCAGGGTTTTTGAGATAGTTTGCGGGGGTTATAATTTTTAATCCGACCGTTGGATCGTGGTAATTTTTGGATATGTTATACATATATAAGTTGAGTATATGTCCACAAATTTTGAACCGTTAAAAATGAACGTATGATTTATTACGAATTTTACAAGATGACTGGTTCAGAAATTGTTGAATTTTCGGAGTTTATCATTTTGGTGGAAAATTCTAGAATTGGTGGGCCCCACTTGTGGTTGGTGAAGAAATGTGCTGAATTATATTTCAAATGTGGTGGGTGGGAATAGTAGCAGGTAAAGCCATCAGGTTGCAGGTCAAACCTACCAAAATTTTCCTATAAATAGAGGGCTAAGTTAGAATTGAAAATCACACCAGAAACAAGTTTTCTCTCTTTCTCTCTCTAGATTATTGAGTGTATTTTGTGAGTATTTAGATACTTTGAGAGTTTCTATTCATCAGAGCAAGTTTCTTTCAGCCTTATACCGGTATTCCGACCAGAAGTACTGATATTTTGAGGTAAGGGATATTATTTTCTTCTTAATGATATTATTTTCTTCAATATCATTATGCTGAAATATTGATATGAGTTTTTATCAAATTTGGAACTTTTTGTGTCGGGGGTTACTATTCACGTATACGGCACTATTCACGTATACGGCACTATTCACGAATACGGCACTATTCACCGAAAAATAAAATTTTCCCTTTTTGTCCAAGATGTCTATTATGGTTACTATCTTTGATTGTATCCATGTTTTGATCTTTATTTTTGAATTCTGCTTCACAATTGATTATTATGAAGTATTATTGATCTTGGATAAACTGTTATACGAATCCCTACTATTTGTCCTTCTGTCTCATTGGATTCGTTCTCTTTAAGATATTTTTCATCATCCTCAGTCCTAAATGATGATATTACTGAATATCTTTGGCCTGTAGTGCAAAGATGTATAATTACTTGATGAATATCTTTGGCCTGTAGTGCAAAGATGAACAGGTGTTGAGATGAACATGACCGACTGATGATACAAATGAATATCTTTGGCCTGTAGTGCAAAGATGAATATTTGGTTAAAGATGATTATTAATTGATGTTACAGGGATAAAATATTGATGATGGACTTTTAAATCTTAGAAGATAGTAGAATTCTTTCTCTACTTGACTCTTCTAATGGTTTGTTGTTTCCGCTGCAGTTGTTGATCTAAAACTTGTTGTCGATTATATTTTATCAGATTTTTCCCTGTTGAAGACTAACGATAATTTGTTGTATATTATCTTAGTCATAATATTCTTTACTGGGCTAGTTGAGCTCACCCTTTTCCTTTTTGTTCCATTTTTCTTCTCAGGAGGTGAGAACATAGCAGGATCTAGTCGGGGTATGGAGTGATGGTTCTAGAAAGATGTATTAGCAGTCCTCACTATTTCTGTAAAATAGTGTTTGAATAATTGTAATGAGGATTTATTTGAGTGTGGATATTGTCTAGAAGACAATATTTGTATTTAAACTCACAGTATGTGTTGTCGTATTTTGCACGACAATTGTATTATTGAAGTTGTAGTTTGCTTTCTGTACCATGTATTTGGCGACTCAGAATGGGTGTTGTATACCTATTCTGGGGGCGTCACAGTTGGTATCAGAGCTTAGGGATATGATCCCTGGCTGAGATGTGAGACAAGAACTAGGAGGGGAGAGACGGGGAATTCCTTCGCTAGTATGACCTGACTAAGTTTATTTGGTGTTTATTTGGTCGGTCAGAGTATAGGGATAATATATGACATGACTATTAACCCTTGTTTTATGGCAGTATTTAAGAATGGCAGCTGAGAACGTTAATAATGGAGTAAATCAGACCGTGGAGACACCTTTGATCACTACCCAGGGGAACGTGCAACAGGAAGGCAATATTCCTCCTGTAAACAACGTTACCGAGCAAACGATGAATGATGGAATGTTTAGGAGCTTTTTGCAGTTCATGCAAAATCAGACGAGGGAGACTCGTGTGCAGAATACGGGTGGAAATGATAACAACGCGCGGTTTGTCACAGCTAAGCAGTTCAAAGAATTGGGACCACCAGAATTTAAGGGAAAGCCGGATCCGATCATGGCGGAAACGTGGGTCAAGCAAATTACCAAGATATTTGATGTCTTGGGATGCACGGAGGAACAGAAGGTTCCATTCGCCACATTTATGTTCCGCGGTGAGGCAGACTACTGGTGGGAGTCTGTGAAGCGTACCCAGCCTGACGCACTCAACATGTCCTGGGAAACATTTCAAAAACTGTTCAATGACAAGTACTTTCCTGAAAGTATTCGTCATATGAAGGAGGTTGAGTTTATTAGACTGGAACAAAACAACATGACGGTGTCCCAGTACGAGGCGAAGTTTGCAGAGTTATCCAGGTTTGCACCTCATTTGGTCGAAAATGAGGAACGAATGACAAGGATGTTTCTGAGAGGTCTAAAACCCGAGATTCGGCAATATCTTATCTCTCATAAATTTTCTTTATATTCAGATGTTGTAAACAGGGCTCAATTATTAGAGCGAGATAATGAGTATGTGCAACCGAGGGACCACAACCAGGGTCATACCGGTGGCGGCAGTCATCGAAGCAATGAAAACCAGCAGGGAGGAAAACATTCGGACAAAAGCGGTAACCACTCTGGTGGTAATCGTGGTCGTGATAATAGAAGGAGCGAGTCGGGAGGAGATTTCAAGAAGAGAAGGTACAACAATGATAACGTGAAGACGTCAGCACAAACATCAACTGTTTCTAGGGGAGGAGAACGACCACCGGTCGTATGTTACAAATGTGGGAAAGAGGGACATATCAGCCCAAACTGCCCACAACAATCCAAGGTATGTTATAACTGTGGAAAGGAAGGTCATATAGCTCGAGAGTGTTCTGTAGCAAAACCAAGTTCAGCGGGGATGGTGACTCCAAAAGTTATCCCGGATAAGTCGAAATCAGCGGTTCCTGGAAGGGCGTTTGTCGTTACTGGCCAAAACGCGAGAAACCCGAACGAGGTGATCACGGGTAAGCTAATCTTGAATTCTTGCGAAGTTTATACTTTACTAGATACCGGTTCTACCCATTCTTTTATCTCTCCTGCTTGTGCTCAACGTTTAAACTTGACTCCGGAGAAATTGGACTTTAACTTATCTGTTGAAACTCCGTTGGGTGAAACCTTCGTTACATCTACAGTTTATAAATCTTGCATGATCCAAGTTGGCACTATCACATTACCTGTTGATCTTATCTCTTTAAAGATACTTGCTTTTGATGTGATTTTAGGAATTGATTGGTTAACCACTCATCATGCTAAAATTGATTGTTTTCGTAAGGTTGTTAGTTTTCATATTCCTAACCAACCTGTCATACGAATTCAAACTACTAAACCACTAAAATCAGTCACTGTCATATCAAGCCACAAAGCTATTCGTTTATTGAAAAACGGATGTCAAGCTTTCTTAGCCCATGTTATGGATTTGAACAAAGACAAGTCAGATTTGAATAATATTTCTATTGTTAGAGAATTTCCCGATGTATTTCCTGAAGAACTTCCCGGTCTACCCCCGGAACGAGAAATTGAATTCTTTATTGACCTTGAACCCGGTACAAAGCCCATTTCTAAAACTCCATATCGAATGGCTCCTATTGAACTTCAGGAGTTAAAAGTCCAACTACAGGAGTTGTTGGACATCGGTTTTATTCGTCCTAGTACGTCTCCTTGGGGTGCTCCTGTTTTATTCGTAAAGAAGAAAGACGGGAGTATGCGACTTTGTATTGACTATCGAGAATTGAACCATGTCACCATCAAGAATAGGTATCCGCTACCTCGCATTGATGACCTGTTTGACCAGTTGCAAGGAGCACAATTCTTTTCAAAGATCGATCTTCGTTCTGGATATCATCAGCTGAAGATTAAAACTGAGGATATTCCAAAGACTGCCTTCAGAACTCGGTACGGGCATTATGAATTCTTAGTAATGTCTTTTGGATTGACTAATGCTCCTGCTGCCTTCATGGATATGATGAACCGTGTATTCAAAGAATATTTGGATCAGTTCGTTGTTGTCTTTATTGATGACATCCTCATCTATTCCAAAAGCCGTGAAGATCATGAGCGCCATTTGAAGCTGGTACTGCAAAGGCTTCGTGAAAACAAGCTATATGCCAAACTGAAGAAATGCGAGTTCTGGCTTGAGGAAGTAGCATTCCTTGGGCACGTGGTGTCAAAACATGGAGTATCTGTCGACCCGGCGAAGATTGAAGCCATACAAAGTTGGGAGCAACCGAAGTCGGTAACCGAAGTACGTAGCTTTCTGGGCTTAGCTGGTTATTATCGGAGATTTGTGGAAGGATTTTCTCGAATCGCTACTCCGTTAACTCAGCTGACTCGGAAAGATACAAAATTCGTATGGAGTGAGGAATGCGAGAAGAGTTTCCAAGAACTCAAGAGGAGACTCATTTCGGCACCTGTTTTGACAATACCATCTGGTTCGGATGGATTTGTTATCTACAGCGATGCTTCAGGCAAAGGGTTAGGATGTGTTCTCATGCAACATGGGAAAGTCATAGCCTATGCCTCACGACAACTCAAAGAATATGAGAGGAATTATCCTACTCATGATTTGGAGTTGGCAGCAGTCGTTTTTGCGTTGAAGATCTGGAGACACTACCTGTATGGGGAGAAAGTGGAGATCTATACAGATCATAAAAGCCTCAAATATTTCTTCACCCAAAAGGAACTCAACATGCGGCAACGACGTTGGCTTGAGCTGTTGAAAGATTACGATCATACCATCCAATACCATCCTGGAAAAGCAAACGTAGTAGCTGACGCATTGAGTAGAAGATCATATGCGGGTACGAGTGCAATGTTTTTAACACAAAGGCCCATTTTGTATGACTTGCAAAGGATGGAGATAGAGATGAAGGCTCCAAGTACCCACATGATGATATCAAATATACGAGTAGAACCGACTTTAATCGATAAAGTTAAAGCTGCTCAAGCTACGGATATAGAGCTGATGCGTATGAAGAAGAAAGTGCAAGAAGGTGCTATTCCAGAAGCAAGAATCGATGAAGAAGGAATACTTCGAGTCAACTCCAGACTTTGTGTTCCTAACGATTTTGACTTGAAGCATAGAATAATGATGGAGGCACACAACACACCGTTTGCAATCCATCCTGGGAGTACCAAAATGTATCACGATCTTCGACATACATTTTGGTGGAGCAATATGAAAAGAGAGATCGCGGAGTTTATCTCGAGATGTTTAACTTGTCAACGTGTAAAAGCGGAGCATCAAGTACCAAAGGGTCCATTGCAACCACTTGAGATTCCGAAATGGAAGTGGGAACACATTACTATGGATTTTGTTACGGGTCTTCCCAAGGTTTCTCAAGGCATAGATGCGATTTGGGTTATTGTTGATAGATTAACCAAGTCCGCTCATTTCTTGCCGATACGTGAGACTTATTCCCTTGAACGTCTTGCTAGTATGTACGTGAACGAGATTGTGAGATTGCATGGCATGCCAGTATCCATAGTTTCGGATCGTGACCCAAGATTCACTTCACGATTTTGGGTTAGCTTGCAGAAAGCTATGGGCACGGATTTACGATTCAGTTCAGCATACCATCCTCAAACGGACGGACAATCAGAGAGGACTATTCAAACTCTTGAAGATCTATTAAGACTTTGTGTCTTAGATCTCAAAGGGAGTTGGGATAAGTACCTACCATTGGTGGAATTCTCCTACAACAACAGTTATCAGGCGAGCATAGGTATGGCTCCATTTGAGGCGTTGTATGGAAGAAAATGTCGTTCTCCAGTATGCTGGGACGAGGTGGGTGAAGCAACATTGTTGGGACCAGAATTGGTACGCATTACTACAGAGAAGATCCAAACGATTCGACAACGTATACAAACGGCACAGGATCGACAAAAGAGTTATGCGGATCTTCATCGGAAGGACGTGGAATTTAATATTGGGGATCATGTATTGTTACGTGTTGCACCATGGAAGGGAGTTACAAGATTTGGGAAGAGAGGAAAGCTCAATCCAAGATTTGTTGGTCCATTTGAGATTCTTGAGCGAATAGGAAATGTGGCATATAGACTCGCATTACCTCCAAGCATGTCTCGTGTTCATAATGTTTTTCACATATCTATGCTTCGTAAATATGTTAAAGACCCGAACCACATTATTGAGTTAGAACCAGACGAGATAGCTGAAGATTTAACGTACGAGGAGGTACCTGTTAAGATCTTGGATAGGAAAGAGCATGTCCTACGCACGAAGGTTATACCACAAGTTAAGGTTTTGTGGAGAAACCATGCTATTGAAGAAATGACCTGGGAGTTGGAATCAGAAATGAAAGCGAGGTATCCTCACCTTTTTGAAACATCAGGTACGTACGTCAATTTCGAGGACGAAATTTCATAAGGAGGGGAGGTTGTAAGACCCCAACTTATTAATGAATAAAATCAAATTTTCTCTAAATATTATTGTGAATAATAAGGGGTTAATTTGATATAATACTTTGGTTATGGGTGAAATGTGCAAATTTTGCAAAATAAGCAAGTGGTTATAAAATATTTATTTTTGGTCGGTGAATATTCGGTTGGTCGTGGAATATTCTTGCTGTCGGGGAATATTCGTACGACGACGCAGCCTTGTGTGGGCCCCATAACGGAAAGCGATTGGATGAAGAAAACGACAAGTATAAGTTGTTTATAAATAACGGCGTAGTTGTTACCGTTAATACTGTTGGAATACCCGGTGGTTAAAATACAGTAGCACACGGTATTGCACCAATTATTGATTCTTACGTAAGAAGGCACTACTCAATAATTGTTACAGTAGTTATTATTCAATATTTTATTTTATTGATTCAATAATTGCTGCGTTGATATTTTATATTATTGTTGTTTCAATAATTGTTGCTGCACAGTATTTTCATTTATCAGATCAATAATTCATATTATTTGAATAATATTATTAGATAACATTATTGGCAATGTCTAGAAAGTTCTGTCTAAGGAGAGGTTTGGTCATCTAATTGCGCGCCAGTAAGGAGAAATCCTTATTGGAAAGCCCCCTCTTTCCTGGGAACGGCCTGGTTGTCATAAATGTGATTCTGTAATATTATTTGTGAATAATTAATTATTGATTCATATGATAAGGAAATATTTATTTTATGTGGATATAAATGAGGGATATATTTTTGTGGTTAAAAATGAAGGAGTTAATGTTGAGGTTTTTGTCAGTATTTTTGTCGGAATGGAGGTATTAAAAATCAGGGTTTTTGAGATAGTTTGCGGGGGTTATAATTTTTAATCCGACCGTTGGATCGTGGTAATTTTTGGATATGTTATACATATATAAGTTGAGTATATGTCCACAAATTTTGAACCGTTAAAAATGAACGTATGATTTATTACGAATTTTACAAGATGACTGGTTCAGAAATTGTTGAATTTTCGGAGTTTATCATTTTGGTGGAAAATTCTAGAATTGGTGGGCCCCACTTGTGGTTGGTGAAGAAATGTGCTGAATTATATTTCAAATGTGGTGGGTGGGAATAGTAGCAGGTAAAGCCATCAGGTTGCAGGTCAAACCTACCAAAATTTTCCTATAAATAGAGGGCTAAGTTAGAATTGAAAATCACACCAGAAACAAGTTTTCTCTCTTTCTCTCTCTAGATTATTGAGTGTATTTTGTGAGTATTTAGATACTTTGAGAGTTTCTATTCATCAGAGCAAGTTTCTTTCAGCCTTATACCGGTATTCCGACCAGAAGTACTGATATTTTGAGGTAAGGGATATTATTTTCTTCTTAATGATATTATTTTCTTCAATATCATTATGCTGAAATATTGATATGAGTTTTTATCAAAATTGGAACTTTTTGTGTCGGGGGTTACTATTCACGTATACGGCACTATTCACTAATACGGCACTATTCACCGAAAAATAAAATTTTCCCTTTTTGTCCAAGATGTCTATTATGGTTACTATCTTTGATTGTATCCATGTTTTGATCTTTATTTTTGAATTCTGCTTCACAATTGATTATTATGAAGTATTATTGATCTTGGATAAACTGTTATACGAATCCCTACTATTTGTCCTTCTGTCTCATTGGATTCGTTCTCTTTAAGATATTTTTCATCATCCTCAGTCCTAAATGATGATATTACTGAATATCTTTGGCCTGTAGTGCAAAGATGTATAATTACTTGATGAATATCTTTGGCCTGTAGTGCAAAGATGAACAGGTGTTGAGATGAACATGACCGACTGATGATACAAATGAATATCTTTGGCCTGTAGTGCAAAGATGAATATTTGGTTAAAGATGATTATTAATTGATGTTACAGGGATAAAATATTGATGATGGACTTTTAAATCTTAGAAGATAGTAGAATTCTTTCTCTACTTGACTCTTCTAATGGTTTGCTGTTTCCGCTGCAGTTGTTGATCTAAAACTTGTTGTCGATTATATTTTATCAGATTTTTCCCTGTTGAAGACTAACGATAATTTGTTGTATATTATCTTAGTCATAATATTCTTTACTGGGCTAGTTGAGCTCACCCTTTTCCTTTTTGTTCCATTTTTCTTCTCAGGAGGTGAGAACATAGCAGGATCTAGTCGGGGTATGGAGTGATGGTTCTAGAAAGATGTATTAGCAGTCCTCACTATTTCTGTAAAATAGTGTTTGAATAATTGTAATGAGGATTTATTTGAGTGTGGATATTGTCTAGAAGACAATATTTGTATTTAAACTCACAGTATGTGTTGTCGTATTTTGCACGACAATTGTATTATTGAAGTTGTAGTTTGCTTTCTGTACCATGTATTTGGCGACTCAGAATGGGTGTTGTATACCTATTCTGGGGGCGTCACAGTTTTATTCAATAATTTCCACAGTAGTTGTTGCATAGTATCACATATTATTGATTCAATTATTGTGACAATATCATCTGCACAATATTTTATATTATTAAATCAATAATTGAGACGACAAAGTTATTCATATTATTATTTACATTATTGACAATGTCTAGAAAGTTCTGTCGAGAAAAGGGATTTGGTCATCTAATTAAGCGTCAATAAGGAGAAGTCCTTATTGGAAAGCCCCCTCTTTCCTGAAAATGATCTGGTTGTTAATATTGCGAGTTATAATATTAATGATAAATAAATGTTATTAAAAATGTGCTTAGTGAAGTCAAGTAAATTGAGATAAATAGAGGGGTTTTTTATGAAGTATTTATTGTAAATTTGGTTTATTGTATGAACCCCTACTTACTCATTTTTCAAAATCGTCGGTAGAAATTTATCTCAGTTTTTATTTTATAGTAATAAAACAAAAAACTTTTTATATAAAATAGAATATTTTTTTATAAATAGAATATATTATATTTTATTATATTACATAGTATTTGCATAGTATTGCATAGTGTTTGCATAGTGCAGCATATATAGTAAAATAAAAAAAAATCGTCGAATTCTCGTGACTGCGCCCGTGAAAGTTTTCCTGTGCAGTCCGTGATTATTTCCTAAATAGTATCCTGCCATTATCCTATAAATAGGATGCTTAGTTTAGAAATGAAAATCACACCAGAATCAAAGAATTCTTCTTCTATAATATTGAGCGTATTTCTTTTGAGTTTAAGGAAACTTTAAGTGTTACAAATAGTGCAAGTTTTCTTCAAGAATATCTCAGCTATACCAGTCTATACCAGTCAGAATTACTCTCTTTTTAAGGCAATGTGTATTATTTATTTCATATTCAGAAGAGATATTATTTTTCGTATTCGTAAGAATATTATTTTCGTTCAATATTCGTAAAGGATATTTTCTTCGTTCAATATCCGTAAGGAATATTATTTTCGTTCAATATTCGTAAGGGATATTATTTTTATTCAATATTCGTAAGAAATAATATTTTCTTCCAAACTCTATAGTATGTAAGTAATATTATTTCGTTTCATATTCCTAATTCTACACTTATTTTGATAAGTATTGCTTCTATACTCCTTGAAATTAATAGAATATCCTTAAAATTTGCGCTTCATCTAGTATCGTTTCACAAAAATATTTTTCTGAACTTTCTTATTAAATTTTAAGCTTTTCATGCTGGAGTACTATTCATGAGTACTATTCATACATACAGCACTATTCATACGGTACTATTCATACGGTACTATTCACGGGGTACTATTCACAAAGTACTATTCACGAGATACTATTCACCCGGGACACTATTTACGCCAAAAATTAATTTCTTTTCTGTCCAAATTATTTTTGATACATGAATATTATTCTTGAATTTTACTCCATAAAATAGTTATCATGTTGACAATTTGGACATTCTTGAACTCTGGATAAATTGAATTATAAATCTTTAATATTTATCCTTAATCTCACTTAATTGAATTCTTATATCATTGTCATCATCTTCATGCTTAAATTGCGATTAAAGTCATCTTTGGCCCGTAATGCATATATAAATGGACTGTTGATTGGTATGATTATGACAAAAAATTATGTATCGGTATAATCATAACTTGTAATGTTACAAATGATGTGGTAAAAGTCCTCATTTGTCCGCAGTGCATTGATGGACAGTTGTTTGGAATGATCATGCCCATTGGTGATACTAACAAATATCCTTGGCCCATGCATGGATAATTCGGTGATGTAGATTATTTATTGAGATGTGTTACAGAGATAAAATATTGATGATGAACTTTTAAATCATAGAAGATAGTAGATATCATGCTCTACTTGACTCTTCTAATGGATTGCTTATTCCGCTGCAGGTAAACTTGTTGTCTATTGTATTCTATCAGTTTTACACTATTAAAGGCTAAGGATAATTTATTCTGCATTATCGTAGTCATAATATTCTTTACTGGCTAGTTAAGCTCACCCTTTTCTTTTATTGTTCTCTTCAAAAAATGAGAATATAGCTGAGACTAGTCAGGGAATGGAGTGATGGCCCAAGATTGTAAGACCCCGACTTTTTATAAATGAAATTGAATTTCTTCTATTTATTATTTTGAAATAGTAAGGGTTGATTTGATTAATGTGATAAGTTATGGGTAAAATACATAAATATTTTAAATAAGCAAGTGGTTATAAAATATTCATTTTTCGAAGAATATTCGTTTGGTCGTGGAATATTCGTACGACGGTACAGCCTTGTGTGGGCCCCATAACGAAAAGCGATTGGATGAAGAAAACGACAAGTATGAGTTTTTATAAATAACAGCGTAGTTGTTACCGTTACTACTGTTGGAATACCCGGTGGTTAAAACACAGTAATACGCGTTGTTGTACAGTAGCACACGGTATTGTACCAATTATTGATTCTTACGTAAGAAGTCACTACTCAATAATTGTTACAGTAATTACCGTTCAATATTTTATTGATTCAATAATTGCTACGTTGATATTTTATATTATTGTTGTTTCAATAATTGTCGGTGCACAATATTTTTCATTATCAGATCAATAATTTATATTATTTTAATAATATTATTAGATAGCATTATTGGCAATATCTAGAAAGTTCTGTCTAAGGAGAGGTTTGGTCACTTAATTGCGCGCCAGTAAGGAGAAATCCTTATTAGAAAGCCCCCTCTTTCCTAGGAACAACCTGGTTGCCAGTATTGTGATTCTGTAATATTATTTGTGAATAATTAATTATTGATTTATATGATAAGAAAAATATTTATTTTATGTGGATATAAATGAATGAATTTTTAGAAAAGTGACAATTGTTAAAAATTGATATTTTATCTTTTCTGATAAAATAATTCATTTAAATATATTATTATATTTTAATAATATGATAATGGTGATATTTTTACAATGAATGTGGGATATATAAGTAAATGAGGAGGAAGAGTATTTTTGTTATAAAAAATATTTAACACATGTTTTGTGTGTTGGTGGAGCCTATTTTTGACTAAAATTTGATTATAGCCTGCAAAATCGTCCGTATGTGGATTTCGGTCGATTTTTGTTTGGAATTTGGAAAAACTTTAACTTACAAAGTTGTAGAGAATTGAATTTCCTATGGAAGGACATAAGATTCAAATTTTTCTGATAAAAAGGCTATTTATTATGAACTATTGAAGTTCCGGAATATTGGGTCTGAATTGATTTTGTTACAAAAGATGTTTAAAACATGTTTTTCATGTTGGAGGTCCCCACTTGCATGTGTAATGTGCTGAATTTTGATTTTCAAAGTATGCGTATAATTTTTAATAAATATTAATATTTTATTAAATTTTCTACTTTGGTGTTCTAAGTATTTTCCTATAAGTAAGGTGCTTAGGTTAGAATTGAAAATCACACCAGAAACTGAAATCTTCTCTCTCTATATTATCGAGCGTATTCTTGTGAGTATTTTGATATTTTGAGTGTTGCTATACGGTGCAAGTTCTTTTCAGCGTTATATCCGATATTCAGCCAGAAGTACTATTCTTTAGAAGTAAGGGGCATTATTTATTTCATATTCTGAAGAGATATTATTTTTCGTATTCGTAGGAATATTATTTCGTTCAATATTCACAAGAAATATTATTTTCATTTAACATTCGTAAGGAATATTTTATTCGTTCAATATTCGAAATGAATATATATTATTTTCATTTAATATTCGTAAGGGATGTTATTTTCTTCATAAATGATATTATTTTCTTCAATATCATTATGCTGAATTATTGATATGAGTTTTATTGTGGAATTTCTACCTTTTTGTGTCCGGGTTACTATTCACGTATACGATACTATTCACGTATACGGCACTATTCACGAATACGGCACTATTCACCGAAAAATGAAATGTTCTTTTTTTCGTCCCAAATGTCCATTATGGTTACTAATATTGATTGTATCCATATTTTGATCTTCATTCTATACTTGTTTTGTCAAATTTTGGCTTCTATACTCCATGAAATTAGTAGAAAATCCTTGATATTTACGCTTCATCCAGTATCTTGTCATGGAAATATTATTCTGAGTATTCTTGATAAGTTTTACCTTTTTCATGCCGGGATACTATTCACAGGGTTACTATTCCCGAAGTTACTATTCACTAGATACTATTCACTCGATTACTATTCACCCGGGGTACTATTCATGATAAAAATTGATTCATTTTCGGTCCAAATTTTTTTTGGTACAATATTATTCTTAAATTTTACTCCACAAAGTAGTATCATGTTGACAATTTGAACGTTATTGATTTTTGGATAAGTTAAATTATAAATCTTTAAAAATCTATCCTTGAACTTGTTTTATTGAATTCTTATATCATTGTCATCATCCTCATGTTTATATTCTGTTGAAAGTCATCTGTGGCCTGTAGTGCATAGATAGACTTGGTAAGATTATGACCAAGGATTATTCGGTATAATCATGACCGTAATGTTAAAAATGATGCGGTAAAAGTCCTCATTGACCCGTAGTGCATTGATGGAGAGTTTTTGGTATGATTATGGCCATGGATTCTCTTTGGCCAAGGGTGCAAAGATGAATTATTTTATGGCATGATCATGATCGTTGATGAAAACATGAATATCCTTGGCCCGTAGTGCAGGGATGATTCGATGATGAGGATTATTTATTAAGTTGAGTCTCAGAGATAAAAGTGATAAAAAAACCTTTTAAATCATAGAAGATGGTAGATATTATGCTCTACTTGACTCTTCTAATGGATTGCTTATTCCGCTGTAGTTGTTGGTCTAAAACTTGTTGTATATTATATTCTATCAGTGGTTATACTGTTGAAGGCTAAGGATAATTTATTCTGTATATCTTAGTCATAATATTTTTTATTGGGCTAGTTGAGCTCACCATTTCTTTCACTGTTCTCTTCAGGAAATGAGAATATAGTTGGGACTAGTCGGGGAATGGATTGACGGTCCAGATGGTTGCATTAGTAGTCCTCACTATTATGTGAAATAGTGTGATAATAATTGTAATGAGGACTTATTTTGAGTTTAAATACTGTCTAGAAGACAATATTTATATTAAAACTCACAGCTCATGTTGTATATTTAAGTTTGTATTTAAGTTCTGTACCATGTATTTGACGACTCAGAATGGGTGATGTATACCTGTTTTGAGGGCGTCACAGTTGGTATCAAAGCTTAGGGATATGATCACTGGCTAAGATGTGAGACTAGAACTAGGAGGGGAGAGACGGGGAATTCCTTCGCTAGTATGACCTACCTAAGTTTATTTGGTATTTAATTGGTCGGTCAGAGTATAGGAGTAATATGTTGCATGTCAATTAACCCTTGTTTTGTGGCTGTATTTGAAAATGACATCCAAGAATGTTAAGAATAACAATGGAGCACAGGAGACCGTTGAGTCTCCACAGATCAATAATCAGGATAATATGCATCAGGAAGGCGACAATCCTCATGCAAATAATAACACCGACCAAATGATGAACAATAGAATGTTTAGAGGCTTTATACAATTCATACAACATCAGGAGAGAGCGGCTCCTATCCAAAATATAGGTGGAAACACTGAAAACTCTTGGACGGTTACCGCTAAACAGTTCAAGGAGCTGAGACCACCGGAGTTTATTGGAGAACTAAAACCACTTAAGGCAGAGACGTGGATAAAGTAGATCACCAAGATATTTGATGTCTTGGAATGCTCAGAGGAGCAAAAGGTTCCATTCGCCTCCTTTATGTTGCGTGAAGAAGCAGATCACTGGTGGGAATCTGTAAAACGTACCCAGCCTGACGCACTCAAAATGTCTTGGGAGAAGTTCCAAGAACTGTTCAATGACAAGTACTTTCCCGAAAGTATTCGTCACATGAAAGAGGTAGAGTTCATCAAGTTGGAGCAGAACAATATGACCGTGTCGCAGTACGAAGCTAAGTTTGTCGAGTTATCCCGGTTTGCATCTCACTTGGTTGATAATGAAGAGAGAATGACGCGGATGTTTCTAAGAGGTTTGAAACCCGAGATACGTCAATACCTAATTTCTCATAAACTGTGTTTGTATTCAGATATTGTAAATATGGCTCAGTTATTTGAGCGCGATAACGAGTCAACCCAACCAAGAGAAAGCAGCCGGCAAATTGATAATACCAACGGTAGCAGTCATCGAAGCGGTGACAACAAACGTGGAGGGAATCAATATGCCAGAAATAGTAACCACTTCGGTGGTAATCATGGTCAGGATAATCGGAAAGGTGAACTAAGTAAGAACAACTTCGAGAAGAGAAAGTTCAATAATGATGGAAAGACTGCGGCACCCGTTTCCAAGGAAGAAGAACGACCACCGGTCGTATGTTTCAAATGCGAACAGGAGGAACACATCCGTCCAAACTGTATGCAGCAACCCAAAGCATTTTTCAATTGCGGAAGAGAGGGTCACTTAGCTCGATTTTGTCGTGTAGTGAAGTCAAGTCCAGCTGGGATGGTGACGCCAAAAGATGTCTCAGACAAGTCAAAGTCGGTAGTTTAAGTGAGATTGTTTGTCAAGGAACCCGAACGAAGCTATCACGGGTAAGTTAATCATAAACTCTTGCGAAGTTTATACCTTATTCGATATCGGTTCTATCCATTCTTTTATTTCTCCTACTTGCGCTCAACGTTTAAATTTGACCCAAGTACAAAACCCATTTCTAAAACCCTCAAAAATTTCTTCACCCAAAACGAACGTAACATGCGCCAAAGACGTTGGCTCGAGCTATTGAAGATTACGATCATACCATTCAATATCATCGTAGAAGAGCGAACGTGGTAGCTGACGTGTTGAGTAGAAGATCGTATGCGGGTATGAGTGCGATATTGTTAACACAAAGACCCATTTCGTACGACTTACAAAAGATGGAGATAGAGTTAAAGATTCCAAGAACCTGCGTGAAGATAACGAATATACGATTAGAATCAACTTTAATCGATAAAGTTAAAGTTGCTCAAGCTACAGGCCCGGAGCTAATGCGTATGAAGAAGAAGAAGGTACAAGAATGTGTTAGTCCAGAAGCAAGAGTCGATGAAGAGAGGAAATCTTAACCCTCGATTTATTGGTCCATTTGAAATCTTCGATTGAGTAGGAACTGTGGCCTATAGACTCGCTTTACCGACGCGTGTTCATAATGTTTTTCGCGTATCGATGTTATGTAAATATGTGGACGACCCGAACCACATTATTGAGTTAGAACCAGACGAGATAGCAGAAAATTTAACGTACGAGGAGGTACCAGTCAAGATCTTGGATAGAAAGGAGCATGTCCTACATACGTCAATTTCGAGGACGAAATTTCATAAGGAGAGGAGGTTGTAAGACCCCAACTTTTTATAAATAAAATTGAATTTCCTCTATTTATTATTTTGAAATAGTAAGGGTTGATTTGATTAATGTGGTAAGTTATGGGTAAAATGCGCAAATATTTTAAATAAGCAAGTGGTTATAAAATATTCATTTTTCGGAGAATATTCGTTTGGTCATGGAATATTCTTCATGTCGGGAAATATTCGTACAACGACGCAGACTTGTGTGGGCCCCATAACGAAAAGCGATTGGATGAAGAAAACGACAAATATGAGTTTTTATAAATAACGGCGTAGTTGTTACCGTTAATACTGTTAGAATACCCGGTGGTTAAAACACAGTAATATGCGTTGTTGCACAGTAGCACACGGTATTGCACCAATTATTGATTATTACGTAAGAAGTTACTTCTTAATAATTGTTACGGTAATTACCGTTCAATATTTTATTGATTCAATAATTGCTACGTTGATATTTTATATTATTGTTGTTTCAATAATTATCACTGCACAGTATTTCTCATTATCAGATCAATAATTTATATTATTTTAATAATATTATTAGATAGCATTATTGACAATGTCTAGAAAATTCTGTCTAAGGAGAGGTTTGGTCACCTAATTGCGCGCCAGTAAGTAGAAATCCTTATTGGAAAGCCCCCTCTTTCCTGGGAACAGCCTGGTTGTCAGTATTGTGATTCTGTAATATTATTTGTGAATAATTAATTATTTATTTATTTGATAAGAAAAATATTTATTTTATGTGGATATAAATGAATGAATTTTTAGAAAAGTGACAATTGTTGAAAATTGATATTTTATCTTTTCTGATAAAATAATTCATTTAAATATATTATTATATTTTAATAATATGATAATGGTGATATTTTTACAATGAATGTGGGATATATAAGTAAATGAGGAGGAAGAGTATTTTTGTTATAAAAAATGTTTAACGCGTGTTTTGTGTGTTGGTGGACCCTATTTTTGACTGAAATTTGATTATAGCCTGCAAAATCGTCCGTATGTGGATTTCGGTCAATTTCTGTTTAGAATTTGAAAAAACTTAAACTTACAAAGTTGTAGAGAATTAAATTTCCTATGAAAGGACATAAGATTGGAATTTTTCTGATAAAAGGCTATTTATTATGAATTATTGAAGTTCTGAAATATTGGGTCTGAATTGATTTTGTTACAAAAGATGTTTAAAACATGTTTTTCATGTTGGAGGTCCCCACTTGCATGTGTAATGTGCTGAATTTTGATTTTCAAAGTATGCGTATAATTTTTAATAAATATTAATATTTTATTAAATTTTCTGCTTTGGTGTTCTAAGCATTTTCTTATATATAGGGTGCTTAGGTTAGAATTAAAAATCACACCAGAAATTGAAATCTTCTCTCTCTATATTATCGAGCGTATTCTTGTGAGTATTTTGATACTTTGAGTGTTGCTATACGGTGCAAGTTCCTTTCAGCGTTATATCCGATATTCAGCCAGAAGTACTATTCTTTTGAAGTAAGGGGTATTATTTATTTCATATTCTGAAGAGATATTATTTTTCGTATTCGTAGGAATATTATTTCGTTCAATATTCGCAAGAAATATTATTTTTATTTAATATTCGTAAGAAATATTATATTCGTTCAATATTCGAAATGAATATTATTTTCATTTAATATTCGTAAGGGATATTATTTTCTTCGTAAATGATATTATTTTCTTCAATATCATTATGCCGAATTATTGATATGAGTTTTATTGTGGAATTTCTACTTTTTGTGTCGGAGTTATTATTCACGTATACGACACTATTCACCGAAAAATAAAATATTCTTTTTTTCGTCCCAGATGTCTATTATGGTTACTATCATTGATTGTATCCATGTTTTGATCTTCATTCTATACTTGTTTTGTTAAAATTTTAGTTTTTATACTCCATAAAATTAGTAGAATTTCATTGATATTTGTGCTTCATCCAGTATCTTGTCATAAAAATATTATTATGAGCATTCTTGATAAGTTTTAACTTTTTCATGTCGGGGTACTATTCACAGGGTTACTATTCTCAAAGTTACTATTCACTCGGTTACTATTCACCTGGGGTACTATTCATGATAAAAATTGATTTGTTTTCGGTCCAAATTATTTTTGGTACAATATTATTCTTGAATTTTACTCCACATAGCAGTATCATGTTGACAATTTGGACGTTATTGATTTCTGGATAAATTAAATTATAAATCTTTAAAAATCTATCCTTGAACTTGTTTTATTGAATTATTATATCATTGTCACCATCCTCATGTTTATATTCTGTTGAAAGTTATCTGTGGCCTGTAGTGCATAAATGGACTTGGTATGATTATGACTAAGGATTATTTGGTATAATCATGACCGTAATGTTACAAATGATGTGGTAAAAGTCCTCATTGGCTCGTAGTGCATTGATGGTTATGGCCATGGATTCTCTTCGGCCAAGGGTGCAAAGATGAATTGTTTTATGGCATGATCATGACCGTTGATGAAAACATGAATATCCTTGGCCCGTAGTGCAGGGATAATTCGATGATGAGGATTATTTATTAAGTTTTGTCTCAGCGATAAAAGTGATGAAAAACCTTTTAAATCATAGAAGATGGTAGATATTATGCTCTACTTGACTCTTCTAATGGATTGCTTATTCCGTTGCAGTTGTTGATCTAAAACTTGTTGTATATTATATTCTATCAGCGGTTATACTGCTGAAGGCTAAAGATAATTTATTCTGCATTATCTTAGTCATAATATTTCTTATTGGGCTAGTTGAGCTCACCCTTTCTTTCACTGTTCTCTTCAGGAAATGAGAATATAGCTAGGACTAGTCGGAGAATAGATTGACGGTCCAGATGGTTGCATTAGTAGTCCTCACTATTCTGTGAAATAGTGTGATAATAATTGTAATGAGGACTTATTTTGAGTTTGAATACTGTCTAGAAGATAATATTTGTATTAAAACTCACAGCTCATGTTGTATATTTAAGTTTGTATTTAAGTTCTGTACCATGTATTTATCGACTCAGAATGGGTGATGTATACCTGTTTTGGGGGCGTCACAAAGATTGTGGCTATAGTAGTCCTCACTATTCTATAAAATAGTGTGACAATAATTATAATGAAGACTTCATTTGAATTTAGATATTGTCTATGAGACAATATTCGTGTTATAACTCTCAGCTTACGTTTGTCGTACTGTGTAAATTAAGTTTGTATTTGAATTATGTATCATGTATTTGGCGACTCAGAATGAGTTATGTATACCTATTTTGGGGGCGTCACAGATTTCATATAGAACAATGTCAAATATCATTTGTATTTTAGTAAGCTCAGACATTGGTTGTATTGGTATATCCCTTTTATCCATTCCTTTTGGATAATGGGATAATTTTCAGTAATAAAATTTTAGCCTTTTGCAAAAAATAAAAATAATAAAAAGGACAAAATTAGTAATAATAAAATGTATGAATTATATTTCTATCAATGGTCATATTCTAATTTATTCTATCTTAGCACGTAGATTTTCACGTTGGTCGCAGTCCAATTTCATCACATATTTGTCGACATGTATATCATTTTTTATATTCCAATTAAATATATCCCTTTTGATGCCAACTACATAATTTCAAACCCTAAGTTTAGTGATTCTTATGTATAAAATCCTTGATTAAAAGATAGGTAAGCTTTGCTCTTGCTGTCCAAAAAAAAAGAAAAAAATGGACTATTAATTAGTTACATGCATGGCACGTACTTTATATTGTTGAAGACTTGCATGCATGAATATAGTTGTTCCAATGAAGTTCAATATTGAAAACTCGTTAAATTTAGCACCCAAAAAAGGGTGAGAAGTTGCCATAGTATTCATATTCATCTTGAAACTTTTTATCGCTTTAGAAACAAAAAAAAAGGTATATAATAAAGTAAAAAGAGGCAAATTTTGTGCTGCATATTCTTATAATTCCACCGGAGCAGTACCAGCAAAATTTTCAGCTTAAAGAGGCAAAATGAATTGATAGAAGAGGTGGATGAAATTTTACAAATAAATATTGAAGATTTCTTATGCTTAGGCGTATGAAATCAAGATTTCAACAGCATGGCTAAGAAACTTTAAATGTTAAGTATACCTCTAGAAGGAAGTGGTTAGCATGAAGTTTATTTTTGAGTAAGTTAGTCAATCGGCTAAAAGAGTGCTGACACGCAAGCGAGACTCTATGTATATCAACATTCTATTGGCTAATTGACCAACTTATCCAAAAATGAACTTCATGCTAACCAAAATACCAAATCCCCTCAAGACATATTGACCAAATTAAGAGGGTGATTTGAAAAAGGTTTATAAATATATATGCAAACGAACAGAATAATACTATGTGACAAAGAATAAGATCCATGTATTGTTTATTAATAAAAATGTGTAAAATATTCAATTGTAAGTCTGTTTCTTATTTTCTCTTAGTTTTTTATACTATTTGTACCCAACTTTTTATGTATTATTTGTGTTTATAGCATTACTCATATTATATGGAAAATAATCAGACTCAACAGAATAAAAATTTGTTATGGTGACTATTTTTTGTTTCTATTTCTATTTCTATTTTTTTTTAATAAAAAAGTAATAAGTAATAACAAACGTTGTTTGCCCAAGTGTTTTTGCTTCACATAAAGTGGAAGCTAAACACCTTTTGACAACAAAAATATGAAAAATAAAACACTAAAACTTGAATTTTCAATTTTGATAACACGCGGAGTCATTTTAACTTTATGTAGGTCCAACATCAAATTTTAGCTAAAATTTAAAACTTTATTTCTTTCAAAATAAAACCAAAATTAATAATTAAACATAGTTATTCAAACATTGTTGCTTAATATTTTATATTCACTTATATCCATATAAAAACAAAATTTTAAAAAATAAAAACATAAAGTCAAAATAATTATTACGCGAACCGTAAATTTTCACGATAACTATTGAAAATTAATATCTTCGCAACATTTTTTAATATTTTTAAATAAAAAATATCGTTATAAATATATAACAATAATTTATAGAATCTATAGCCACGATTTACATAAAATTTTCAATTAACTAACCGTTTTGCCGAAATTAAAATTTGTCTTCTGACAAACAAATAAGAGAGAGAACTTCTTCTGCTGCCCCTCGACTCATGCATGCTTCCAAATAATTTTCTTTTGTCTTCTTTAAATAAGATAAAAATTGGGAAACTAGCCTGTTATAAACACGACATCGTATCAGACTAACAAAGAAAAAGGAAGAACTCGATAGGAAATGGGCATCTCCGTCACATTGGAGTTACTGCCACCTCCCTCTTCCATGATTTGAATTACACATAGTACTTATAAATTAATACACTGTTTGACTACTGTCGTCATATAGTTGTAGTACTAGTATATATTTTCTCTCTTCTCTCTCCCACCATTTTCTCTGTCAATAGAAAAGGAAAAACAATTTTGTATCCACTGATTTCTGATCATACTTTTATCCCAATTTCATGGTCGTTGAATAAGATTAGGGTTCTATTCAGAGCTCAATTTTAAGGATCTGGTATACTAAGAAAGGCGTTACATTTAGAAAAAGAGTCGGGGAACCAAAAATGGACCCTGCAGCTCTTGATAAGCTAATCGAACGGTTAATTGAGGTCCGATCATCGAAGCCCGGCAAGTCGGTTCAGCTTTCCGAGTCCGAAATCAAGCAGCTTTGCACCGTCTCGCGTGATATCTTCTTTCAGCAGCCTAATCTTCTCGAACTTGAAGCACCCATCAAGATTTGCGGTACTCTTTTTTCTCTCTCTCTTTTTGTGGGTCTTTTAGTTGCTTTCTGTGTGTATGTTTGTTGTTGAATTTTTCATTTTTGTAAATGGGTTTGTGTTTTATTCATGTGTGGAAATTTGGGATTTTGGTGGATTTGTTAGGTTAAATGTTAATTAAGAAATATTTAACATATTTGACCAGAGTATAAGTTTCTAGTGTATTTTGACCTTAAATAAAATAAAGGAGATTATTGATACCTGAAATCACAATCTACTTTTGTTTTTGGGTTTTTGAAATATATATTTATGAATTTTGTTCTCATAAGACTGGTTAGCGTTTACGGTCATAATTTCTTTCAATTATTTGAGGTTGGTCTAATTTAAGTCTGAGAGAAGAGTCCGTAAATGGTTCAGTAAAGCCAAGTATACATTCTTCTTACACGCGCTAAGGAAATAAGCTGCATTGGAAAGAAGTTGATGGTAAAGCAAGTGAAGTTGTCGTTTGTGCCATGCTACACTCTAGTTACAAAAGAGAAAAAGATCACTGATTGTAGATTCTCACAGTTAGTAAACTGTGTCAAAGCAGTGAAGCAGTTGTTATTCTTATTTGGTGGCAATAAACCTGATAATGTGATCACACTCTGAAACAGAGTCCTCATATTTCGGTTATTTAGTTTGTTTTATTTTTCTATGATGGAGGAAAATATTATATCCTACTGTATATAATTAATGTAATTATAATTTTCAGTTTTTATTTACAAGGAAGATTTTCTCCATGATTCTAGTTCTAGGAATTAGTTTATCAGTTAGGATTTTCAATTAGTATCAATATGGAAGATCTTAGGCCCTATTTTTAGGGATGAAGCGTAGGAATCGGATTGTTATAGTTTAAAGCTTCTACTTGTATACCTACTTTAAACACCTCACTCAATTTGCTGACGTCAGTTACATATTTGGAGAAGTATGTGGCTGATAGTAACTTTAGTATGTATCTGTGTTAACCCCTCCCTGCTCTCTACCTGAAAGAAACAAAAAGAGGATAATATGCTTTGATACTTTGACCCAGATTTGTATTTGGAACAATTGTCTGCCTAGCTGATTCCACTTTGGAACAAATGATTGGTTTACTTTTCAGTTCCTTTGAAGTTCTTGTGGCAACTGTATTCTAATCATGTACTCTTTGTGGTATTTATTTCAGGGGATATTCATGGACAGTACAGTGATTTGTTAAGACTCTTTGAATATGGTGGCTTTCCTCCTCAAGCTAATTATCTATTTTTAGGGGACTATGTGGATCGTGGCAAGCAGAGCTTGGAAACTATATGCCTCTTACTTGCTTACAAAATTAAATATCCAGAGAACTTCTTTCTTCTCAGGGGAAACCATGAATGTGCCTCTATTAATAGGATATATGGATTTTATGATGAATGTAAGCGCCGATTCAATGTGAAACTATGGAAGGCCTTCACTGACTGTTTCAATTGTCTTCCTGTGGCGGCTCTTATCGATGATAAGATATTGTGCATGCATGGTGGCCTTTCCCCTGATCTTGTGAACTTGGATCAAATTAGAAACTTACCGCGTCCAACTGCTATACCTGACACAGGTTTGCTTTGTGATTTACTCTGGTCAGATCCGAGTAAGGATGTCAAAGGATGGGGAATGAATGATAGAGGAGTTTCATTCACCTTTGGTCCTGATAAGGTGTCAGAGTTCTTGGCAAAGCATGACTTAGACCTTGTCTGCCGCGCTCATCAGGTTATTAACTCAGCTATTTACCATTTGTCCACCAAACCATTTTGCTGGCTATTAATATAAATTTTGGTATAGGTTGTGGAGGATGGTTATGAATTCTTTGCTGAGAGGCAGCTTGTCACCATATTCTCTGCCCCCAACTACTGTGGTGAATTTGATAATGCTGGTTCAATGATGAGCGTTGATGGAAATTTGATGTGCTCTTTTCAAATACTCAAGCCAGCTGAGAAAAAGAATAAGTTCATGATGTCCACAAAAATGTGATCGGTATATTCTGCTCCCTAACTTTCAATTTTGGTTAATATCTAGTCCTGATGGGGGTTGAGATCTTTGTGCAACTTTGATTACTTCAATTATTTTCACATTTATGTTCCTGTGAGTTCCTATATTGGCAATATTTATATCTCAAAGCTTAAAACAAAACTATAGGATTAGATTACGCTTTGAATTCATATTGTGCTGCCAATATCACATTATGAAGCTTACTTATGCTATATAAATTTCAGCCTTTGGCCCACTACTACCGGATCAGCCTAATTTTATTGAAAATACTTCTTTTATCAAATTTTGCAATAAATACTAAAAGTATGTAACTTATCATTTTTGCTAATCATGTTTTAGATGAAAAATGTACACTATCTAAGAGTAAGGATTCTTACATAGCTTGGCGAATCACCGAACCCTAGCGATCCCCGAATCCAAATTCGTGGATTCACCTATGGGGATTTTTCCATAGTTTTTTTTAAATGATAAAATTGAAAATATTACCAATACTATAAACCATTCTAATTAATATAATGTTTCATATACGAAATTATCTTCAAAATTAGTATAAGAATTAACTAGTTTATATTTCTCAAATTCCTAGATAATATTAATTTACAAAAAATAAATAAAAAATTGTCTCTTGATTATTATTTTTAACATTTACTCAAGAATTTTGGTATTTATTAGTATTGAAATGTAAATTTATTTATGTATATTTTTATATGTATGTAAAATATATACTTAATATGTACATGTGCTGAATCTCCTAATTTACATTTTTTAGATTTGCCAAACCGTAGAATCCCCATAATACGAACCCAAATCCATGCTTTTAGTGCACTACTTGTCTTTACTGAGAGACTAAGAGTACCTTGTAGGTTACTTGGTCCATTCTCACGGAGGCTTTCAATTTTCATGATAAATGATAATAGCTTAATTTCTAGAAAGTATAATATTTTTTGTTTGACTTGGATCATTTTTAAACTCTCTTTTTCTAAAACCATTAAATATATAGACAAGAACTTGCAAGGACAACAAAAACTAATAATTGGAAGATACTGTTGAGATATCTTCTTCTCTACATAGAGTCTGTTCAGCAGCATCAGCTTCTTCTGTATACGAAGGATAGGAACTTTTGGCTATGCAATACTTGCTGAGAGGGGTTCTAACTTTTCTATAGAACTTTATGTTGTAGGAATGGAATCTGTGTAAATGCTCCATTTGTCTTTTCATTTCATAGTGGCTAATCATGTTTGTTAAAGTTGTCATGTTTTCCTGATGCATTATTTCCACCTTTGTCCGTAATGGAGCCCAGGTGGGCCTCTGATATATTTTCTTTGAGGAAGCATGATTTTTTGTGGAAATCAAATGCATATTAAAATGAATCTTTTTTAGATGGTACCATAAATTGTTAAAATTCTTTTGTAATAGGAGCTCAAAAATTTCTCCTTTCTCCTTACTGAAGTGTGCTGAAATCATTATCACAATAATAGCAACAGCTTCTCTATGCGAGCTTACATTTAAACTTGATTAATAAATTTGATGTTTGAAGTTGAGACCAATTCCCTGGTGATGAATCTTACAGTCTTTTCTTCTGTCTTTATCTCGCTTTGTTGGTTGGTCAGTCAGTCCTATCTGTCCTGTTTCACTAATTAATCCGTTTTTTAGATGTGCCTAGTCACTAAATGGTACATGTAAGTAAGAGATGCTTTTATGCTAAATCGAATTATCTTTTGAGTTGTGTGCCAGTGATGCTTGGTGTAATATTTTATTCAATCGGTGGCAGCCGATGATATTTTGCCTCTTTGTCATACTTGAACCTGGACTTAGATACCAAACGCCATTATAAATAAGGCTTGTTTTGAATTGAAATGAATAGATCAAATAATAATATTACTCCCTTGTCCCTATTTAAGTGACCCTCTATCCTTGGCACATTGTTTAAGAAAGAAGAGAAGTTGACCAAGACTTCAAATTTTCTTCCCATTATACCTTACCGTAATCCGTTGATATATGGAAAATAGGATCCACAAAGTTCGGAACTCTCTTTCGTGGCTTTTCAAACATAAGGGTAGAAACCAGAAAGAGACTTAATTGGGGCAGTGGTAGTATCAATTTTATATTTAAGTTGGACAATGGCAGTTTAGCTATATGTTATATTTTCATGTGAGCAAATGAAGTGAGTTATTCATTAGACCTTTTGAATAGTCTTGGTGTAACATTTATCAGGCACATTCACTTGCTAAACTTGCTGATCAAATCTTTCTTGAAGGCAGATTATTTCAGTGACGTATCTATTAATATATATTCTAACAGTGTTGAGGTCATATATATAAAACGAAATCCTTCTTAGCTTAGTTGGTTACCAAAATGATCATGTACACAGATTAGAGAATCAGAGTTTACCGTCTCTGTAGTGTATGGTGACATGGCTGCATTTATAAAAGTTTTAAGATTTTACTCATAGTCTGTATTATCAATATTGCTTTTATCTCAGTTCTATTCAGCTTTTACTCGGTCTCTGATTTTTTACTGAATTCAAGTCATCAATTTCATGCAGGATTATTCTCCTAACAAAAATAGTGGGGTTTTCCAGTTTGGAAATTTCTTCCCAACTCAAAAGGAGATATAAAAAATCTACTTCAGGCACAGTGCATCCTTTGGGTAGAAGTACTGCTAGGGAGTGTCGTAGAGCAAGGAGTTATGTTTCTGGTTCACCTCTTCTATATATTGACCTGGTGCCTGTATATATTTAATCTTACAATTGGTACGTGTTTTGATTAAGACCAACTACAACGAGCCTCATCCGCACTGGCCTTTGTTGTGACAGACTCGGATCAGTACATTGGGTTTTATGGCCATCGTATTTAGGATGTTATACACTTGGCTCTCTGACTTTCTGCTGGTTTTCTTGTCTTGGCGAAATGCAGTTTTCTGGTTCTCGGAAGACGCTGTGATATTCTGTTTGCTACGTGGGGACGGGCATAGTATTTCTCCACAAATGTTCGTTCCCACAGGGGTTTCTAGTATTTCTCATTTTCGCTATTTAGCACTCTATTATTTTCTCCTTGTGTTCTTCTCTCTCTTGCTATCCAGTTTTATTGGCAAGTAGTTGGAATAAGAGACACAAGTTACTACATGACTAGGTGGATTCTTAGGCATCAATGGTTTGATAAAGTGGAAATCATGCAATTCCTTCCTGCCGCAGGCCTACACTTAACTGCAAGTTGAAAATACAAATAAGTTTATTTTTTTAAAACTGGCGCGAATATTATCTCAGTAAACATTACAAAGAATACAAAAAGAAAAAAAAATAGCATAAAAAAGGTATGTAATGAAATAGGTTTGATATAGAAAAAAAATACTATGTGATAATTTGTTTGTGTCCCATATTGTCCAAATAGAATATGTCATCTAGTATAATTGACATTAAAGAGATTAAAAAGTGAAAAAAAATTAATCTACAAATGGAGAAGACTTAATAATTTGATTTGTCCGCAAGGTCTTAGCTTAGTGATTAAGAATGAGGTAAGGTTCAATTTTCACGGTAGGTGAGTTTATTTTATATTTTTTTAATTGAGGTTTGTTTTCTTTTTATGTAATGTACTTGATTATAAAATTATATTCTCCCGTCTCAAATTATCTGCTGTTTTAGCAAAAAAAATTTGTCCCACAATATCTGCTTTTTTAAGATTTCAATGCATTTTTTTCCTTTATTTTTCAAGTTTACCCATTTACCCTAATTAATGATAGTCATTACTCTTATTTATGCCTCCCCTCTTTTTTAAGTATCTTTTCATATTCCCACCAATAAGGATTCAAACAAAAAAGTCAACATAAAAGGGTATTTTAGTATTTTTATCACATATATTGATATGTGTGTAAAACTGTAGAAAAGCAGATAATTTGGGACGGGAGAGTATTATACACCTCAAAATGGGATTTTCAAAAAAAATTTATTTTTTTAATTCAAATTGTCTCCAAACATGTGTAACATATAGTTAATCAAAACCACTTGAATCTTTTGGATTGGTTAATTAATATGGATTGGAACTAGTTTAACTAGTTTTGACTCATATTCTATAATATTGCTAGACCAGTGGTTCTGAAATATAAATTTTTTGACCTATGTGTATAAATACATCCCAAAAAATAATATTTATTGATTATTTATACACCCCACTCCGCCCACCCCCTCCAACCCAGCCCGCCCCACCCCCCACCCACCCAATTTTTTATTTATTTATTATGTATACATTCTCACCCAACCCACCCCCCACTCGCCACACCCCCCACTCCCCACCCCCTGTCCCAAAAAATAATATTTATTGATTATGTATAAACCTACACCCACCCCCCGCTCCACCCCGCCCACCCCCTCCATCCCCAAAAAAATAATATTTATTGATTATGTATAAACCTCATCCCGTCCCCCCGCCCTCCGCCCCCCGCCCCCCGCCCCAAAAAAATAATATTTATTGATTATGTATACACCACCATCCCGCCCCACCCCCCTCGCCACCCCACCCCACCCCACCCCAAAAAAAAATATTTATTTATTATGTATACACTTTCACCCTGCCCGCGCCGCTCCCCCACTCCCCACCCCACCCCCACCCTGCCAAAAAAATTATATTTATTGATTATGTATATACCCCATCCCGCCTAGCTCCCACCCTCGCCCCACCCGAAAAAAAAATATTAAATGATTATGTATGCATTCTCCCCCCCCCACACCACCCCACCCCACCCCACCCCACCCCAAAAAAAAGAAGAAAAAATTAATATTTAGTGATACCCTCACTCCCCACCCCCACCCCCACCCCCACCCCCACCCCCACCCCCACCCCCAACCCCCACCCCCCACCCCAACCCCAATACCAAAAAATTAATATTAATTAAGTGATTATGTATACACCCTAACCCACCCCCTATTAAAATATATATATATATATATATATATATATATATATATATATATATATATATATATATATATATAAAGTGATTATATATATATTTCAACTCAAAAAATATAATATTTAGTGATTATGTATGTCTCATCCAAAAAATAATAATTTAACACATGAAAAATGATTAATTAATTTTAACCCATAACTATAGGAGTTCAAATCATTTTAATTATATTTTAAGTGGGCTATATGATTTTGGTTTCAATCAATCCATAATCATTTTTGTATACCCAAAATCAATTATAATTACTTTTTGCCAGGTCTAGCCGCATGCATGTTTTATTATTATTTATTTTGCATCAATTCATTAATGTTTGTCCCCATTTGTTTGATAAAAACAATTTTCTTTTCTGGAAAAGTACTGTGCACCAATCGTAATTAGTTTATGATAGTTATAATTTTTTGTAACTGGACAGGAGAGGCTCGGGACATTGACAAGCTGCTCTTATTTATAGAGTTGCCAAAGGCATTATTCTTGGTTAGCCGTTGAACTTTTCAAAATAATGATTTCATCTGATAATAGGGACAGGTTATTTTATTGAATTACTTTATTCCGAATGTGTATAAGTTACTATAAATTGGCGATTAATATCTTACTATTTTATTTCTGTAAATTGGAATATTGAACACTGGTTTTTGATCTTGAAAGTATAATTAATATAGATGGATGTATCCATTTTAGAGTAAAACGTTGTTTCTAATACGTTAAAATGTTCATTTTTGTTTTCTAATGTATACATGCATATATAACACAAAGTTATATGCAACGTCTAAAGCAAAAGATGAAGAATAGAGCCCGTGTAGAGGGGTTAATTGTTGAAAGTTATGATATAGCGGAACTTGTTAATTTCTCATATTAATGCATATTTCTCATATGTTATGTGTTATGACGGAACTTGTTAATTGCGTAACTTGCAAAAGGTGAAGAATAGGTTAGATTTCTCATATCATTAATTAGGGTTGAGCAAGTAACCAAATTAGAGCCGAAACCGCACCAAAAATCGCCCGAACCGCACCAATTAAAATCGCACAACGGTTTCGGCATATGTGGCGATTTTAGGTGAGTTCAATAACCAAATTTACAGTTCCGATTTGGTTACTAGTCAAAATCGCACACCTAAAATCAAAACAGCATCATGTGCATGTGTGTGACAGAATATGTATATATTTAGAAAATAGTTATTTGTATTTATTAGGTAATATCAAATTCCTGATTCTTAGCCTAGTATCAAGTTTGTAACCGTTGGTAATTCCTGTATATTAAGAACCTTTGTAAATCAATGGACAACAGGGGAATTATATTATTTCATGGTATCAAAGCCTTAAAATTTCTTTCCCTCTCCCTTCATTACTTTTCCCATCTTCCTGTTCTCCGATAGAAGGCTACTGCTAACTCCTTGACCTAGGTCCTCTTCTACTTTTCTTATACTGTTGCGGCTACATCAACTCTCTCTCTCCTCCATCGGAACACCATATTTTCCCTTCTTAAACGAAAGATCCAAGCACTGCTGTCGCAAAGCCGGCTCTACTCTCGTCGGAAGTAAAATCCGACCTACCGACCCGGTTCTCACTCTCTTCCCACTCATTCCAACCTCCTCCTTCTTTTTCGCTGTGTTGCCGTCCACCATGGCCGAAACCCCCAAATTTCATCATGCCTTAGCTATCACCAATGTGAAAACTCTCATCCCCATCACGTTGGACTTGGAATCAGGACAATATCATTCCTGGGCAGCGCTATTCAAGGTTCAAGCCAGAGTTCATGACGTGCTTGAACATATCATCCCACCTACGGATGCAAAGGAGAAAGTTGTGTATGACAAGGCCAAAGCCAATGATCTACCTCTCTGGAAACGGCTCGATGCGGCAGTCTTGCAATGGATTTATGCCACGGTCTCATTCGACATTCTCACCTCCATTCTCATTGACGACGACTCGGCTGAACATGCTTGGCACAGTGTTGCGGATCTGTTTCATGATAATAAAAACTCCAGGGCCCTATATCTTATTAAGGAATTCACTAACACAAGTCTTGCTGATTTTTCGACGACAAATGCGTATTGCAATCGTCTCAAAAGTTTTGCTGATCAACTACCAAATGTCGGGGCTCCTGTCAATGATCAAGGTATGGTTTTGAAAATGCTACAAGGATTGACAGAACAATATTCTAATTTTGTCACGGTAATGCAAAACAAGAAAAACCTACCTAGTTTTGCTACGGCCTGTTCCAAACTCGTCTTGGAGGAGACCACCATTTTGGATCGCGCAAAACAGGAATCTGCCCTTGTTACACATTCCCAGAATACAGATGCTGATATGCATCACCAAAATTCTTCTCAAGGTAATCATAATCCTAATAATCGTCATCCTAATAATTACCGTGGACGAACGGGTAATCATAAAAACAACAACAAGAATTCTGGTAGCCGTAACTCAAGCAAGGGTAGCCGGAACTCCGGCGGTGGCTCACACGGTGGGTCAGGCAGTGGTGGCGGACGTGGACAGCACCAGCAGCAGTGGCAGCCTGGATCTTGGATGCAGTGGGATCCGTGGACTTGCCCTCCTTCTCCATATTCTTCCTATAACAATTGGGCCAAACCCAATTTCAGTCCTAGACCGCAACAGCCTGGTTGGACCACGCCCACTTTCCGTCCTACACCTCAACATTCTGGTCTTCTTGGACCAAAGCCTCAGCAACCAGCTTACAATGCAAATGCACCCAGCCCAACCGATATTGAGGCAGCTCTTCATACTCTCAGCCTTGCTCAACCTGATCCATCATGGTACATGGACACAGGAGCGACATCTCACATGACATCCGCGGAAGGCAATCTCTCGTCTTATTCTAATTTGAGTAGAAATCAGGGTATCATTGTTGGTAGTGGCCATTCTATCCCTATTCATGGTTTTGGAAATGCTAATTTACCTCCCCCCCCACCCTCCATTAGTGTTAAAAAATGTCCTCCATGCCCCAAATTTAATTAAAAACTTAGTTTCAGTTCGCAAATTCACCATTGATAACCAAGTTTCTGTTGAGTTTGATCCCTTTGGCTTTTCTGTGAAGGACCTTCAGACTGGGATGACACTAATGAGATGTGATAGTCAGGGCGACCTATATCCCATCACCACCGTCACCACAAATACTCAAGCTGATTCTCCATCCATTTTTGTAGCTTTGTCTTCTTCTCTTTGGCATGACCGTTTAGGTCACCCAGGAGCAACTGTTTTAGACTCCCTAAGGCGAAATAAATTGATTGAATGTACTAAAACTAGAGACTCGAGTTTTTGTCATTCTTGTTCGCTCGGTAAACATGTTAAATTGCCATTTGTTGCTTCTCATACTTCTACTTATATGCCTTTTGATACTTTGCATAGTGATTTATGGACATCTCCCGTTTTGAGTTCCTTAGGTCACAAATATTATGTGCTCTTTTTGGATGACTATTCGAAATTTTTGTGGACTTTCCCTATATCCAAAAAATCTCAAGTCTATTCAACCTTTTTCAAACTTAGAGCCTACATCAAAACTCAATTTGAACAGGAATTAAAAAATATCCAATGTGACAATGGTAGAGAATATGCCAATGGTCCTTTTCTGAGTCTTTGTGAAGCTAATGGAATTTCTTTTCGTTTTTCTTGTCCTCACACTTCATCCCAGAATGGAAAAGCCGAACAAAAAATTCGTTCCATTAATAATATCATTCGAACTTTATTAGCTCATGCTTCACTACCTCCATCTTTTTGGCACCATGCATTGCAAATGGCAACGTATCTTCTTAACATTTTACCAAGTAAAACTCTCAATTATCAATCGCCGCTCCAAATTTTATTCCAAAAGACCCCTCATACTCTCACTTACGAGTTTTTGGTTGCCTATGTTATCCTTTATTCCTTTCTACTACGATAAATAAGCTTCAACCTCGTTCCACACCTTGTGTCTTTTTGGGTTATCCTTCAAATCATCGTGGCTACAAATGCTATGACTTATCATCCACTAAAGTTATTATTTGTCGCCATGTGTTATTTAAGGAAAATGAATTTCCCTTTTCCAATGTAAGACCCCAACTTTTATAAATAAAGAAGAATTTTCTATAAATATCATTTTTGAATATTATGGAGTTAATTTGATATAATGTTATAGTTGTGGGTAATATTTATAAATTTTGCAAAGTACGCAAGTTGTTATATAATATTCGATTGGTCGGGGAATATTCGTTTTAACAGGGAATATTCGTACAACGACACAATCATTGGTGGACCCCACAACGGAATTATTGTCGGATTGAGAAAACGACAAAAATATTTTATTAAAAATAACGGCGGAAATTTTACCATTGTTACTGTTGAACTACTCGGTAGTAAAAGTACAGTAATACGTGTGGTTGCATAGTAGCACACAGTATTGATTATTAATGCTTATGTGAGAAGTCACTCAGTTTGATTCAATTATTGTCAGTTAATAATATGAATTATTTAGCGATAATGACGTTTTGTTTTATTCGTATTATTAACGTAATAAAATAGAAACATCTTTTTATATAAAACAGAATACTTTATTAAAGTTATTCTATAAATAGAATATATTATATTTTATTTAACAGATTTTTCTTTAAATATGGACCGTCAGATTAAAGTAATCAATCTGGACCGTTCATGGATTAGTTACTATGCATTCTATTTTTCTATAAATAGCAGCTCATTCCTTCATTATTTCTTACGAATTCACTGAACTCTAGAGAGAGAAACTATAGAGAGAAACTATAGAGAGAGAAGAAGAGTATTCTGCTACTTAACTACTTCCTTATTTCAGCTCGTCTTTAAAACGGTAAGGGGTGTTATTCTTTCTTATTCATGAAGAGAACTGTTGTTATTTCATTTCTTATTATTCTGTTGGAATAACCTGTATACGCGGATCTACCCTATACTTGGTGACATTCTTCTATTATTCTGTTGGAACATCCTGTCTGTGTGTTTTACACCGGACCTGGTTCCGTTTTTATTATTATTCTGTTGGAACATCATGTCTGTGTGTTTTACACCGGACCTGGTTCCGTCTTGTTATTATTCTGTTGGAATATCCTGTCTGTGTGTTTTACACCGGACCTGGTTCCATTATTTATTATTCTGTCGGAATATCCTGTCTGTGCGTTTACGCCGGACCTGGTTCCATTATTTATTATTCTGTTGGAATAACCTGTCTGTGCGGTCTATCGCATGCATGGTGATTTCTTTTGTTATTCCATTCTTTATTATACTCAGTTGGTTAAGTTTTGACTTCTATACTCCATGAAATTAGTGGAATATCCTTGATAATTGCGGTTCATCCAGTATCTTTTCATAAAAATATTCTTCTAAGCATTCTTGAATTTTACTCCACAAAGCAGTATCATGTTGACAATTTGGACGTTGTTAATTCTTGGATAAATTAATTCTTGAACTTGTTTTATTGAATTCTTATATCATTGTCATCATCCTCATGTTTATAAAATGTTGAAAGTCATCTGTGGCCTGTAGTGCATAGATGGACTTGGTATGATTATGACCAGGGATTATTTGGTATAATCATGACCGTAATGTTACAAATGATGTGGTAAAAGTCCTCATTGGCCTGTAGTGCATTGATGGACAGTTGTTGGCATGATCATGACCATTAATGAATATACGAATATCCTTGGCCGTAGTGCAGGGGTGATTCGATGATGTGAATTATTTTATTAAGCTGAGTCTCAGCGATCACAGTGTTGGAAAATCTTTTAAATCATAAAAGATAGTAGAGTTTATTTTCTACTCGACTCTTTTAATGGATTGCTTGTTCGGCTGCAGTTAAACTTGATGTCTATTATATTTTATCAATTTAACATTGTTGAAGGCTAATGATAATTTAGTCTGCATTATCTTAGTCATGATATTTCTTACTGGGCTAGTTGAGCTCACCCTTTCTTTCACTGTTCTCTTCAGGAAATGAGAACGTAGCTGGGGCAAGTCGGGGAACGGAGTGATGGTCCGAATGATAGTATTAGTTAGTAGTCCTCACTATTCTATGTAATGGTGTATTAATAAGTGTAATGAGGACTCCTTTTGAGTATGAATACTCTCTAGAAGATAATATTTGTATTCAAACTCACAGTTTATGTTTTGTCGTATTGTACACGACAGTTGTATTAGTAAGTTGTATTTGTATTTTGTACTATGTATCTGACGACCCAAGATGGGTGATGTATACCTAATTTTGGGGGCGTCACAGTTGGTATCAGAGCTTAGGGATATGATCCCTGGCTAAGATGTGAGAATAGAACTAGGAGGGGAGAGATGGAGAATTCCTTCGCTAGTATGACCTACCTAAGTTTATTTGCATGGTATTTAATTGGTCGGTCATAATATAAGGATAATATATGACATATCAATTAACTTTTATTTTGTGGCAGTATCTGAAAATGGCATCTGAGAATATTGAGAATAGCAATGGAGCACAGGCGACTATTGATTCACCACATATCAATAATCAGGATAATGTTCATCAGGAAGGTGACAATCCTCATGCAAACAACAACACTGACCAGATGATGAATGATGGAATGTTCAGAGGTTTTATGCAATTCATGCAACAACAGGTGAAAGCGGCTCCTGTCCACAACGTAGGTGGAAATACTGGAAACTCTCAGGCGGTCACCGCTAAACAGTTTAAGGAGCTGGGACCACCGGAGTTTAAGGGAGAACCCAAACCACTTGTAGCTGAAACATGGATAAAGCAGATCACCAAGATATTTGATGTCTTGGGTTGCTCCGAGGAGCAAAAGGTTCCCTTTTCCGCCTTTATGTTGCGAGGAGAGGCAGATTACTGGTGGGAATCGATAAAGCGTACTCAACATGCCGCACTGAAGATATCTTGGGAGAAGTTTTAAGAGCTGTTTAACGACAAATACTTTCCTGAGAGTATTCGTCACATGAAGGAGGTGGAGTTCATCAAATTGGAGCAGAATAATATGACCGTGTCGCAGTACGAGGCAAAATTTGCGGAGTTATCCCGGTTTGCGTCCCACCTGGTGGATAATGAAGAAAGAATGACGCGGATGTTTTTAAGAGGTTTGAAGCCGGAGATACGTCAACATCTTGTTTCTCATAAATTGTGTTTGTATTCAGATGTTGTAAATAGGGCTCAGTTGGTGGAGCGCGATAACGAGACAACGCAATCAAAAGAGAGCAGCCGGCAAAATGATAATACTAGTGAAAGCAGTCATCGAAGCGGTGACAACAAGCGTGGAGGGAATCAACAGGCCAGAAATGGTAACCACTTCGGTGGTAATCAGGGCCAAAATAATAAGAATGGGCATTTCAAGAAGAGGAGATTCAACAATGATGGAAAAACGTCAGCACCAGCACCTGTCGTTAAGGAAGGAGAACGACCACCTATCATATGTTTCAAATGCGGAGGGGAGGGGCACATCAGTCCAAACTGCGCGATGCCGTCCAAAGCATGTTATAATTGTGGAAGAGAAGGTCATTTAGCCCGATTTTGTCGTTTACCGAAGACAAATTCAGCTAGGATGGAGGCACCAAAGGCCGTCCCAGAAAAGTCAAAACCGGTTGTGCAAGGGAGAGCGTTTGTTGTGAACTCCCAGAAAGCAAGTGTAAGACCCCGAATTTTATGAAATAAAAGTATTCAATTTTTCTTATAATTACTATTCAGTAAATGGTTAAATTGATAAATGTTAAAGTTAAGGGTGATATATGATTTTTTTTCAAAATACACAAGTAGTTATAAAATAATCATTGTTGTCGGGGAATATTCGTTTGGTCGTGGAATATTCTTTCTGTCGGGGAATATTCGTACGACGGCGCAGCTATTTGTGGGCCCCATAACGAATAACTGTCGGGTGAAGAAAACGATAAATTTAAGTTTTTACAAATAACGGCGTAGTTGTTACCGTTAACACTGTTGGAATACCCGGTGATTAAAATACAGTAATACGCGTTATTGCACAGTAGCACACGGTATTGCACAGTATTTTTGAAATTATTGATTCTTACGTAAGAAGGCACTACTCAATAATTGTTACAGTAATTACTGTTCAATATTTTACTTTATTGATTCAATAATTGCTGCGTTGATATTTTATATTATTTTTGTTTCAATAATTGTTGCTGCACAGTATTTTCTATTATCAGATCAATAATTCATATTATTTGAATAATATTATTAGATAGCATTATTGGCAATGTCTAGAAAGTTCTGTCTAAGGAGAGGTTTGGTCATCTAATTGCGCGCCAGTAAGGAGAAATCCTTATTGGAAAGCCCCCTCTTTCCTGGGAACGGCCTGGTTGTCATAAATGTGATTCTGTAATATTATTTGTGAATAATTAATTATTGATTCATATGATAAGGAAATATTTATATTATGTGGATATAAATGAGGGATATATTTTTGTGGTTAAAAATGAAGGAGTTAATGTTGAGGTTTTTATCAGTATTTTTGTCAGAATGGAGGTATTAAAAATCAGGGTTTTTGAGATATTTTGCGGGGGTTATAATTTTTAATCCGACCGTTGGATCGTGGTAATTTTTGGATATGTTATACATATATAAGTTGAGTATATGTCCACAAATTTTGAACCGTTAAAAATGAACGTATGATTTGTTATGAATTTTAAGAGGTGGCTGATTCGGAAATCAGGTTATAAATCATTTTTGGTGGAAAATTCTAGAATTGGTGGGCCCCACTTGTGGTTGGTGAAGAAATGTGCTGAATTATATTTCAAATGTGGTGGGTGGGAATAGTAGCAGGTAAAGCCATCAGGTTGCAGGTCAAACCTACCAAAATTTTCCTATAAATAGAGGGCTAAGTTAGAATTGAAAATCACACCAGAAACATAAGCTTTCTCTCTTTCTCTCTCTATATTATGAAGTATATTTTGTGAGTATTTAGATACTTGGTGAGTTGCTATTCATCAGTGCAAGTTTCTTTTAGCGTCATATCCGATATCCAGTCAGAAGTACTGCTCTTTTGAGGTAAGGGATTGTAAGGGATAGTAAGGGATAGTAAGGGATTTTAAGGGTTGTTATGATTTTCAGTTTCGTAATTTTTCTGAACTTCAAAAATTCTGGAAAAATTTGAAATGATAATTTGATGAGTTTTCTTGATTGTGTCCAAAAATGGTGATTTTTGGATGTATAGATTGAGAGTTATGAATTTTATGAGAAAAGACTATTTTAAAAGTAACCGCTTATAATTCCTTGTGGTTAACTCCAAAATTGATGAAATTTTTATTGGGAGTACATGTATATGATAGAAGTATACTCTGTAAATTTCAGAATTTTTAGACAAAAGTACAATTTTTGATAAATGTCTAAATATTCGGCTATTTTGGCCATATGAAAAATAGTAAATGACTTTTAAAAATTCTGAGAAAAATATATGTTCAATATGGGACTATATTATGCTAAATCCCAGAAAAGAAATATTTTTGAAACTGATTTGGTATTTTTCATGAAAATAATCTAGTTATGAGTAAATGAATTAAATATGTTTTGTGAAGAAAGAAAATTAAAAAATAGGATTTTATGGCTTGAGAATCCTATATGAGGTATATGCAGATTTTTGATGAGGGTTTTGGTTATTGATGATGAAATTGTAAGAGTTAGCATTTTATGATGATTAAATGCATTAATTAGTAAAGTGTAAACAATTAAAATAAATTGTTTATAAATTTAAGTAATGTTATTCTTTCAATATCATTATACCGAAATATTGGTATGGATTTTATTGTGGAATTTCTATCTTTTGTGTCGGGGTTACTATTCATGAGTTACTATTCACGATTTACTATTCATGAGTTACGAATATTACTCTTGAGATTAAAACTATATGTTGATCATATTATTTTTATCATCATATATAACATTTTTATAACCCTGATGTTGAAATTCTCTTTCACTGGAGTGTAAAGATGGGTAGATTATTGGTATGATCATGACTAGGGTTCTCTTTGGCCTGTAGTGCAAAGTTGAATTGTGACTGGTATGATCATGACCATTGAATTTATAATTGAATATCTTAAGCTTAAGTGCAAAGGTGAATTGATCAACATGGTTATAATTATTGTTTATATAAATTCTGAAATGATTATATATTTCTTTGAGATATGAATATATTTGGCCTGTAGTGCAAATATGAATTGTTGATGAATATCTTTGGCATGTAGTGCAAAGATGGCCTGTTGATGAATATCTTTGGCCTGTAGTGCAAAGATGAACTGTTGTTGAATATCTTTGGCCCGTAGTGCAAAGATGGTTTGTTGATGAATATCTTTGGCCCGTAGTGCAAAGATGGTTTGTTGATGAATATCTTTGGCCCGTAGTGCAAAGATGGATTTGTTAGTATGATTATAAACAGGAACTGTGATTTGGTATAACCATGATCTTTGATGTTTCAGGTAAAGACAGGTGATGAAAATATTCTTCGTCCTGGGTGCGAAGAAAAATTTATAGTCACAATTATGATTATGAGTTATTCATATGATTGTGGAAAGGAACTGTTGAGTGATGTTACATGGATAAAACATTGTTGGTGAATTTTTAACATGGAGAGATAATAGACTTTATGGTCTATTTGACTCTTCTAATGGATTGCATGTTCCGCTGCAACTATGGTTGAAATTTTTATCATTTACCATATGTTCTAAATCTCTGATTTATTATTGATGAAGGCTATTGATAATTTAATTATCTTTAGTCATGATATTCTTTACTGAGCTAGTTGTGCTCACCCTTTTGCTTCACAATTCCTTTCAGGTAATAAGAGTGTAGCTGGGTCGAGTGGGGGTAACAAGGGAATAGAACGTTGGTCATCATTTAGTAGTTATATTTGGTGAATCATCTAGGGTGAAGCGAACCCAACGTTGGAAGGGTGTTTTGTCACTATCATACAAGATGTCTAATGACATACAACCTCGTGTCATCATAAGACAGGGTTGTGCTCATCCACTTGCTGAGTATATCTATGGGCACTACCTATATAATCTTGGTGTTTGTTTGAAGTATAATTCTCAATTAGAGACAGTGGAGATAATGATAAGTCAAGAGAAGACTCACCATTGGGAAGAATATGATAGTAATCTTCTCGTTTTTTTTTGGGGTCTATTGGGTCAACCAAGGATAATTCTGTGGCCATATGATATCTATCATAACCTAGACGCGTGGCCTCCCATGTACGAAGGTTTCCTTGAGCACTTCCCAAAGATTCTAATTTCTAAAACAGTTTTTGACTATACCTTTATGTAAGGTGTTATTGTGAGGTGATGTCCACGGTTGGAACATGAGTCACATTTGGTATATATTTGTATCCAAACTCACAGCATATGTGTTGTTGTATTTTGCACGACAATTGTTGTAATAAAGTTGTAGTTGTTTTCTGTACCATGTATTTGACGACTCAGAATGGGTTGGGTGGAATGGACCTATTTTGGGGTTGTCACACCATGTATTTGACGACTCAGAATGGGTTGGATGGAATGGACCTATTTTGGGGTTGTCACAGGTGGTATCAGAGCTTGGGGATATGATCTCTGGCGGAGATCGGGGTATACAACTAGGAGGGGAGAGATGAGTAAATCCTTCGCTAGTGTTTCCTACCTAAGCTTATTTGTTGGTCAGTCATAATATCGGGATATTATGTGATATGTTAATTTGTTAAATTAACACTTGTTTTGAAGCTGTATTCTAGAATGTTATTTGAAATACAGGAGATGAGCAATGGAGAAATTATGATGACAGAGAAGATGGAATTTGAAATGAAAGGAAGGTATTCTCAACTCTTTGAAATACCAGGTACGTAAATTTCGGGGACGAAATTTCATAAGGAGGGGAGATTGTAAGACCCCGAATTTTATGAAATAAAAGTATTCAATTTTTCTTATAATTACTATTCAGTAAATGGTTAAATTGATAAATGTTAAAGTTAAGGGTGATATATGATTTTTTTTCAAAATACACAAGTAGTTATAAAATAATTATTGTTGTCGGGGAATATTCGTTTGGTCGTGGAATATTCTTTCTGTCGGGGAATATTCGTACGACGGCGCAGCTATTTGTGGGCCCCATAACGAATAACTGTCGGGTGAAGAAAACGACAAATTTAAGTTTTTACAAATAACGGCGTAGTTGTTACCGTTAACACTGTTGGAATACCCGGTGATTAAAATACAGTAATACGCGTTATTGCACAGTAGCACACGGTATTGCACAGTATTTTTGAAATTATTGATTCTTACGTAAGAAGGCACTACTCAATAATTGTTACAGTAATTACTGTTCAATATTTTACTTTATTGATTCAATAATTGCTGCGTTGATATTTTATATTATTTTTGTTTCAATAATTGTTGCTGCACAATATTTTCTATTATCAGATCAATAATTCATATTATTTGAATAATATTATTAGATAGCATTATTGGCAATGTCTAGAAAGTTCTGTCTAAGGAGAGGTTTGGTCATCTAATTGCGCGCCAGTAAGGAGAAATCCTTATTGGAAAGCCCCCTCTTTCCTGGGAACGGCCTGGTTGTCATAAATGTGATTCTGTAATATTATTTGTGAATAATTAATTATTGATTCATATGATAAGAAAATATTTATATTATGTGGATATAAATGAGGGATATATTTTTGTGGTTAAAAATGAAGGAGTTAATGTTGAGGTTTTTATCAGTATTTTTGTCAAAATGGAGGTATTAAAAATCAGGGTTTTTGAGATATTTTGCGGGGGTTATAATTTTTAATCCGACCGTTGGATCGTGGTAATTTTTGGATATGTTATACATATATAAGTTGAGTATATGTCCATAAATTTTGAACCGTTAAAAATGAACGTATGATTTGTTATGAATTTTAAGAGGTGGCTGATTCGGAAATCAGGTTATAAATCATTTTTGGTGGAAAATTCTAGAATTGGTGGGCTCCACTTGTGGTTGGTGAAGAAATGTGCTGAATTATATTTCAAATGTGGTGGGTGGGAATAGTAGCAGGTAAAGCCATCAGGTTGCAGGTCAAACCTACCAAAATTTTCCTATAAATAGAGGGCTAAGTTAGAATTGAAAATCACACCAGAAACATAAGCTTTCTCTCTTTCTCTCTCTATATTATGAAGTATATTTTGTGAGTATTTAGATACTTGGTGAGTTGGTATTCATCAGTGCAAGTTTCTTTTAGCGTCATATCCGATATCCAGTCAGAAGTGCTGCTCTTTTGAGGTAAGGGATTGTAAGGGATAGTAAGGGATAGTAAGGGATAGTAAGGGATTTTAAGGGTTGTTATGATATTCAGTTTCGTAATTTTTCTAAACTTCAAAAATTCTGGAAAAATTTGAAATGATAATTTGATGAGTTTTCTTGATTGTGTCCAAAAATGGTGATTTTTGGATGTATAGATTGAGAGTTATGAATTTTATGAGAAAAGACTATTTTAAAAGTAACCGCTTATAATTCCTTGTGGTTAACTCCAAAATTGATGAAATTTTTATTGGGAGTACATGTATATGATAGAAGTATACTCTGTAAATTTCAGAATTTTTAGACAAAAGTACAATTTTTGATAAATGTCTAAATATTCGGCTATTTTGGCCATATGAAAAATAGTAAATGACTTTTAAAAATTCTGAGAAAAATATATGTTCAATATGGGACTATATTATGCTAAATCCCAGAAAAGAAATATTTTTGAAACTGATTTGGTATTTTTCATGAAAATGATCTAGTTATGAGTAAATGAATTAAATATGTTTTGTGAAGAAAGAAAATTAAAAAAATAGGATTTTATGGCTTGAAAATCCTATATGAGGTATATGCAGATTTTTGATGAGGGTTTTGGTTATTGATGATGAAATTGTAAGAGTTAGCATTTTATGATGATTAAATGCATTAATTAGTAAAGTGTAAACAATTAAAATAAATTGTTTATAAATTTAAGTAATGTTATTCTTTCAATATCATTATACCGAAATATTGGTATGGATTTTATTGTGGAATTTCTATCTTTTGTGTCGGGGTTACTATTCATGAGTTACTATTCACGATTTACTATTCATGAGTTACGAATATTACTCTTGAGATTAAAACTATATGTTGATCATATTATTTTTATCATCATATATAACATTTTTATAACCCTGATGTTGAAATTCTCTTTCACTGGAGTGTAAAGATGGGTAGATTATTGGTATGATCGTGACTAGGGTTCTCTTTGGCCTGTAGTGCAAAGTTGAATTGTGACTGGTATGATCATGACCATTGAATTTATAATTGAATATCTTAAGCTTAAGTGCAATGGTGAATTGATCAACATGGTTATAATTATTGTTTATATAAATTCTGAAATGATTATATATTTCTTTGAGATATGAATATATTTGGCCTGTAGTGTAAATATGAATTGTTGATGAATATCTTTGGCATGTAGTGCAAAGATGGCCTGTTGATGAATATCTTTGGCCTGTAGTGCAAAGATGAACTGTTGTTGAATATCTTTGGCCCGTAGTGCAAAGATGGTTTGTTGATGAATATCTTTGGCCCGTAGTGCAAAGATGGTTTGTTGATGAATATCTTTGGCCCGTAGTGCAAAGATGGATTTGTTAGTATGATTATAAACAGGAACTGTGATTTGGTATAACCATGATCTTTGATGTTTCAGGTAAAGACAGGTGATGAAAATATTCTTCGTCCTGGGTGCGAAGAAAAATTTATAGTCACAATTATGATTATGAGTTATTCATATAATTGTGGAAAGGAACTATTGAGTGATGTTACATGGATAAAACATTGTTGGTGGATTTTTAACACGGAAGAGATCTTATTTCATTAAAAATACTCTCATTTGACGTGATTCTAGGGATTGATTGGTTAACTACTCATCATGTAAAAATTGATTGTTTTCGTAAGGTTGTTAGCTTTCATATTCCTAATCGACCTATTATGCGAATTCAAGCAACCAAACCATTAAAATCAATCGCTGTTATCTCAAGCCATAAAGCTATTCGTTTATTGAAAAACGGATATCAAGCTTTCTTAGCTCATGTCACAGATCTAAACAAAAATACGTCAGCTTTGAATGATATTTCTGTTGTTAATAAATTTCCTGACGTATTTCCCGAAGAACTTCCTGGCCTACCCCCAGAGCGTGAAATTGAATTTTGTATCGACCTTGAACCCGGTACAAAACCCATTTCCAAAGCCTCATATCGAATGGCTCCTATTGAACTTCAGGAGTTAAAGACCCAACTGCAGGAATTGTTAGACATTGGTTTTATTCGTCCTAGTACTTCTCCTTGGGGTGCTCCTGTTCTGTTCGTGAAGAAGAAAGATGGGAGTATGCGACTTTGTATTGATTATCGGGAGTTGAATCATGTCACCATCAAAAATAGGTACCCATTGCCACGTATTGATGACCTGTTTGACCAGTTGCAAGGAGCACAATTCTTTTCAAAGATCAATCTTCGTTCTGGATATCATCAGCTGAAGGTTAGAACTGAGGATATTCCAAAGACGGCTTTCAGAACTCGGTATGGGCATTATGAATTCTTAGTTATGTCTTTTGAATTGACTAATGCTCCTGCTGCCTTCATGGATATGATGAACATGGTATTTAAGGAATATTTGGATCACTTTGTGGTCATCTTTATCGATGACATCCATGTTTATTCCAAAAGCCGTGAAGATCATGAGCAACACTTGAGGCTGGTACTCCAAAAGCTTCGTGAATACAAACTTTATGCCAAGTTGAAGAAATGCGAGTTCTGGCTGGAAGAGGTAGCATTCCTTGGGCACGTAATATCAAGTCGTGGAATATCTGTTGACCCGGCAAAGATTGAAGCTATTCAAAGCTGGGAGCAACCTAAATCAGTAACCGAAGTACGTAGCTTTCTCGGTCTAGCTGATTATTATCGGAGATTCGTGGAAGGATTTTCTCGAATCGCTACTCCATTAACTCAGCTGACTCGGAAAGATACAAAGTTCGGTTGGAGCGAAGAATGTGAGCAGAGTTTTCAAGAACTCAAGAGGAGACTCATTTCAGCACCTGTTCTAACAATACCATCTGGTTCGGAGGGATTTGATATCTACAGTGATGCTTCGAGCAAAGGGTTGGGATGCGTTCTCATGCAACATGGAAAAGTCATAGCCTATGCAACAAGATAACTCAAGGCATATGAGAGGAATTATCCTACTCATGATCTAGAGTTGGCAGCTGTTGTCTTTGCACTTAAAATTTGGAGGCATTACTTGTATGGGGAGAAGGTGGAGATCTTTACGGATCATAAAAGCCTCAAATATTTCTTCACTCAAAAGGAACTCAACATGCGACAACGACGTTGGCTTGAACTGTTGAAAGATTATGATCATACCATTCAATATCATCCTGGAAAAGCGAACGTGGTAGCTGACGCATTGAGTAGAAGATCATATGCAAGTACGAGTGCGATATTGTCAACACAAAGACCATTTTGTGTGATTTGCAAAGGATGGAGATAGAGTTAAAGACTCCAGGGACCCATATGATGATGACGAATATACGAGTAGAACCGACTTTAATCAATAAAGTTAAAGCTGCTCAAGCTACAGACCTGGAGCTGATGCGTATGAGGAAGAAAGTGCAAGAAGGTGCTATACCGGAAGCAAGAATCGATGAAGAAGGAATACTTCGAGTCAACTCCAGACTTTGTGTTCCTAACAACCCTGATTTAAAGTATGAAATCATGATGGAGGCGCACAACACACCGTTTGCAATCCATCCTGGAAGTACCAAAATGTATCATGATCTTCGTCATACATTTTGGTGGAACAATATGAAGAGAGAGATAGCGTTGTTTATCTCAAGGTGTCTAACTTGTCAACGAGTCAAAGCGGAGCATCAAGTACCAAAAGGTCCATTGCAACCACTTGAAATTCTAGAATGGAAGTGGGAGCACATTACCATGGATTTCGTTACCGGTCTTCCAAGGGTTTCTCAAGGTATTGATGTGATTTGGGTCATTGTTGATAGATTGACCAAGTCTGCTCATTTCTTACCGATACGAGAAACTTATACACTTGAACGTCTTGCTCGTATGTACATAAACGAGATTGTAAGACTGCATGGTATGCCAGTATCCATAGTTTCTGACCGAGACCCAAGATTCACTTCACGATTTTGGGTTAGTTTACAAAAAGCTATGGGCACGGAGTTACGATTTAGTTCAGCATATCATCCTCAGACGGACGGACAATCAGAGATGACTATTCAAACTCTTGAAGATCTATTAAGACTCTGTGTCTTTGACTTCAAGGGAAGTTGGGACAAGTTCTTACCATTGGTGGAGTTTTTCTACAACAACAGTTATCAAGCAAGTATTGGCATGGCTCCATTCGAAGCATTGTATGAAAGAAAATGTCGTTCTCCAGTATGCTGGGATGAGGTGGGTGAAGCAACGTTGTTGGGACCGGAGTTGGTACGTATGACTACAGAAAAGATTCAAACGATCCGACAACGTATAAAAACCTCACAAGATCGACAAAAGAGTTATGCTGATCTTCATCGAAAGGACGTGGAATTTGATGTAGGAGATCATGTGTTCTTACGTGTTGCTCCATGGAAAGGAGTTACGAGATTTGGAAAGAGAGGAAAGCTCAATCCTCGATTCATCGGTCCATTTTTAATCCTCGATCGAGTAGGAACTGTGGCTTATAGACTCGCTTTACCGCCAAGTATGTCTCGTGTTCATAACGTTTTTCACATATCCATGTTACGCAAATATGTGGAAGACCCGAACCACATTATTGAGTTAGAACCGGACGAAATAGCGGAAGATTTGACGTATGAAGAAGCTCCGGTTCAAATCTTGGATAAGAAGGAACATATTCTACGCTCCAAGGTTATACCTCAAGTCAAAGTTTTGTGGAGAAACCACGATGTTGAGGAAATGACTTGGGAGTTAGAATCTGAAATGAAATCAAGGTATCCTTACCTCTTCGACATACCAGGTACGTACCCTAATTTCGAGGGCGAAATTTCATAAGAAGGGGAGGTTGTAAGACCCCAACTTTTATAAATAAAGAAGAATTTTCTATAAATATCATTTTTGAATATTATGGAGTTAATTTGATATAATGTTATAGTTGTGGGTAATATTTATAAATTTTGCAAAGTACGCAAGTTGTTATATAATATTCGATTGGTCGGAGAATATTCGTTTTAACAGGGAATATTCGTACAACGACACAATTATTGGTGGACCCCACAACGAAATTATTGTCGGATTGAGAAAACGACAAAAATATTTTATTAAAAATAACGGCAGAAATTTTATCATTGTTACTGTTGAACTACTCGGTAGTAAAAGTACAGTAATACGTGTGGTTGCATAGTAGCACACAATATTGATTATTAATGCTTATGTGAGAAGTCACTCAGTTTGATTCAATTATTGTCAGTTAATAATATGAATTATTTAGCGATAATGACGTTTTGTTTTATTCGTATTATTAACGTAATAAAATAGAAACATCTTTTTATATAAAACAGAATATTTTATTAAAGTTATTCTATAAATAGAATATATTATATTTTATTTAAAAGATTTTTCTTTAAATATGGACCGTCAGATTAAAGTAATCAATCTGGACCGTTCATGGATTAGTTACTATGCATTCTATTTTTTTATAAATAGCAGCTCATTCCTTCATTATTTCTTACGAATTCACTGAACTCTAGAGAGAGAAACTATAGAGAGAAACTATAGAGAGAGAGAAGAAGAGTATTCTGCTACTTAACTACTTCCTTATTTCAGCTCGTCTTTAAAACGGTAAGGGGTGTTATTCTTTCTTATTCATGAAGAGAACTGTTGTTATTCCATTTTTTATTATTCTGTTGGAATAACCTGTATATGCGGATCTACCCTATACTTGGTGACATTCTTCTATTATTCTGTTGGAACATCCTGTCTGTGTGTTTTACACCAGACCTGGTTCCGTTTTTATTATTATTCTGTTGGAACATCCTGTCTGTGTATTTTACACCGGACCTGGTTCCGTTTTTATTATTATTCTATTGGAACATCCTGTCTGTGTGTTTTACACCGGACCTGGTTCCGTTTTTAATATTATTCTGTTGGAACATCCTGTCTGTGTGTTTTACACCGGACCTGGTTCCATTATTTATTATTCTGTCGGAATATCCTGTCTGTGCGTTTACGCCGGACCTGGTTCCATTATTTATTATTCTGTTGGAATAACCTGTTTGTGCGGTCTATCGCATGCATGGTGATTTCTTTTGTTATTCCATTCTTTATTGTACTCAATTGGTTAAGTTTTGACTTCTATACTCCATAAAATTTGTGGAATATCCTTGATAATTGCGTTTCATCCAGTATCTTTTCATGAAAATATTCTTCTAAGTATTCTTGAATTTTACTCCACAAAGCAGTATCATGTTGACAATTTGGACGTTGTTAATTCTTAGATAAATTAATTCTTGAACTTGTTTTATTGAATTCTTATATCATTGTCATCATCCTCATGTTTATAAAATGTTGAAAGTCATCTGTGGCCTGTAGTGCATAGATGGACTTGGTATGATTATGACCAGGGATTATTCGGTATAATCATGACCGTAATGTTACAAATGATGTGGTAAAAGTCCTCATTGGCCCGTAGTGCATTGATGGACAGTTGTTGACATGATCATGACCATTAATGAATATACGAATATCATTGGCCGTAGTGCAGGGGTGATTCGATGATGTGGATTATTTTATTAAGCTGAGTCTCAGCGATCACAGTGTTGAAAAATCTTTTAAATCATAAAAGATAGTAGAGTTTATTTTCTACTTGACTCTTTTAATGGATTGCTTGTTCCGCTGCAGTTAAACTTGATGTCTATTATATTTTATCAGTTTAACATTGTTGAAGGCTAATGATAATTTATTCTGCATTATCTTAGTCATGATATTTCTTACTGGGCTAGTTGAGCTCACCCTTTCTTTCACTGTTCTCTTCAGGAAATGAGAACGTAGCTGGGGCAAGTCGGGGAACGGAGTGATGGTCCGAATGATAGTATTAGTTAGTAGTCCTCACTATTCTATGTAATGGTGTGTTAATAAATGTAATGAGGACTCCTTTTGAGTATGAATACTCTCTAGAAGATAATATTTGTATTCAAACTCACAGTTTATGTTTTGTCGTATTGTACACGACAGTTGTATTAGTAAGTTTTATTTGTATTTTGTACTATGTATCTGACGACCCAAGATGGGTGATGTATACCTAATTTTGGGGGCGTCACATCCAAGCTGCATACTCCTAATTCCTCAACCTATGATTTTCTTAATAATGACATATCACCTTACGTGCTACACCAATTACACCATCAGTCCACTACTCCTCCAATTCACGTGCCAACCCAACCTTCTTTTGTGACAACCCCAAAATAGGCCCATTACATCCAACCTATTCTGAGTCGCCAAATACATGGTACAGAAAACAACTATAACTTTATTACAACAATTGTCGTGCAAAATACAATAACACATATGCTGTGAGTTTGGATACAAATATATACCAAATGTGACTCATGTTCTAACTGTGGACATCACCTTACAATGACACCTTACATAAAGGTATAGTCAAAAACTGTTTTAGAAATTAGAATCTTTGGGAAGTGCTCAAGGAAACCTTCGTACATGGGAGGCCATGCGTCTAGGTTATGATAGATATCATATGGCCACAGAATTATTCTTGGTTGACCCAATAGACCCCAAAGAAAAACGAGAAGATTACTATCATATTCTTCCTAATGGTGAGTCTTCTGTTGACATATCATTATCTCTACTGTCTCTAATTGAGAATTATACTTCAAACAAATACTAAGATTATATAGGTAGTGCTCGTATATATACTCAGCAAGTAGATGAGCACATCCATGTCTTATGATGACACGAGTTGTATGTCGTTAGACATCTTGTATGATAGTGACAAACCACCCTTCCAACGTTGGGTACACCTTACCCTATTGGATTCACCAAATAAAACTACTAAATAAACTTTTCTATACTGCTTCGGGAGAGCATCCACAGCTAGAGACCACCGTTCTATTTCTTCGTTACCATCGCTCGATCCAGCTACACTCTTATTACCTGAAAGGAATTGTGAAGCAAAAGGGTGAGCATAACTAGCTCAGTAAATAATATCATGACTAAAGATAATTAAATTATCAATAGCTTTCATCAATAATAAATCAGAGATTTAGAACATATGGTAAATGATAAAAATTTCAACCATAGTTGCAGCGGAACGAGCAATCCATTAGAAGAGTCAAATAGACTATAAAGTCTATTATCTTCTCCATGTTAAAAATTCATCAACAATGTTTTATCCCTGTAACATCAATCAACAATTCTGGTCCACAATCATATGAATAACTCATAATCATAACTGTAGTTCTAAATTCCTCTTCTCATCCAGGATGAAGATAATTTTCATCACCTATCTTTACCTGAAACATCAAAGATCATGGTTACACCTAATCACATTTCCTGTTCATAATCATACTAATAACTTCGTCTTTGCAGTACGGCCAAAGATATTCATTTGTATCACCAGTTGGTCATGTTTATCTCAATATCTGTTCATCTTTACACTACTGGCCAAAGATATTCAACAACATGTCATCTTTGCACTACGGGCCAAAGATATTCATCAACAATTCATCTTTGCACTACAGGCAAAAGATATTCATCAATATTTAATCTTTGCACTACAGGCCAAAGATATTCCTCAACAGTTCATATTTGCACTACGGCCAAATATATTCATCAACAGTTCATATTTGCACTACAGGCCAAATATATTAATACCTCAAAGAAATATATAATCATTTATATAAACAATAATTATAACCATGTTAATCATTTTACCTTTGCACTTAAGCTGAAGATATTCAATTATAAATTCAATGGTCATGATCATACTAGTCAATAATTCAACTTTGCACTACTGGCCAAAGAGAACCCAAAATTATGATCATACCAATAATCTACCCATCTTTACACTCAAGTGAAAGAGAATTTCAACATCAGGGTTATAAAAATATTATATATGATAATAAAAACAATATGATCAACATATAGATTTAATCTCAAGAGTAATATTCATAAATCAACTATAATTTGGTTAGAAAAAAAAATCAATTTTATCGTGAATAGTAACTCGTGAATAGTAACTCTTGAATAGTAACTCCGACACAAAAAGGTAAAAATTTCACAATAAAATACATACCAATATTTCGGTATAATGATATTGAAAGATTAATATTTCTTAAGCTTATAAATAATTTATTTTAATTGTTTACACTTTACTAAATAATGTATTTAATCATTCTAAAATGCCAAACTCATAAGATTTCATCAACAATAACCAAAACCCTTATCAAAAATCTGCATATACCTCATATAGGATTCTCAAGTCATAAAATCCTATTTTCCAATTTTCTTACTTCACAAAACATATTTAATTCATTTACTCATAACTAGACCATTTTCATGAAAAATACCAAATCAGTTCCAAAAATATTTCTTTTCTGAAATTTAGCATAATATAGTGCCATAGTGAACATATATTTTTCTCAGAATTTTTAAAAGTCATTTACTATTTTTCATATGGCCAAAACAACCGAATATTTAGACATTTATCAAAAATTGTATTTTTGTCCAAAAATTTTGAAATTTACAGAGTATACTTCTATCATATACATGTACTCCCAATAAAATTTTTATCAATTTTGGAGTTAACCACAAGGAATTATAAGCGATTACTTTTAAAATAGTCTTTTCTCATAAAATTCATAACTCTCAATCTATACATCCAAAAATCACCATTTTTGGACACAATCAAGAAAACTCATCAAAATATCATTTTAAATTTTTCCAGAATTTTTGAAGGTCAGAAAAATTACGAAACTGGAAAATATAACAACCTTTAAAATTCCTTACTATCCCTTACCTCAAAAGAGCAGTACTTCTGATCGGTATAAGGCTGAAGGAAACTTGCACTGATAAATAGAAACTCACAGAGTATCTAAATACTCACAAATTACACTCAATAATCTAGAGAGAGAAAGAGAGAAAACTTATGAATTCTGGTGTGATTTTCAATTCTAACTTAGCCCTCTATTTATAGGAAAATGTTAGCACGCCGAATCAGACTTAACCTGTAACCTAATGGCTTTACCTGCTACTATTTTTACCCACCACATTTGAATAAAAATCTCAGCACATTTCTTCACCAACCAAGAGTGGGGCCCACCAATTCTAGAATTTTTCACCAAAATGATTAACTCCGAAAATTCAACAATTTCTAAACCAGTCATCTCGTAAAATTTATAACAAATCATACGTTCATTTTTAACGGTTCAAAATTTGTGGACATATACTCAACTTATATATGTATAACATATCCAAATATTACCACGATCCAACGGTCGGATTAAAAATTATAACCCTCGCAAAATATCTTAAAAACCCTAATTTAATTTTCAATACCTCCGTTCCGATAAAAATACAGATAAAACACCTCAACATTAACTCCTTCATTTTTAACCACAAAAATATATCCCTCATTTATATCCACATAAAATAAATATTTCCTTATCATATGAATCAATAATTAATTATTCACAAATGATATTACAGAATCACATTTACGACAACCAGGCCGTTCCCAAGAAAGAGGGGGCTTTCCAATAAGAATTTTTCCTTACTGACGCGCAATTAGGTGACCAAACCTCTCCTTAGACAGAACTTTCTAGACATTGCCAATAATGTTATCTAATAATATTATTCAAATAATATGAATTATTGATCTGATAATGGAAAATACTGTGCAGTGACAATTATTGAACAACAATAATATAAAATTTCAACGTAGCAATTATTGAATCAATAAAATAAAATATTGAACAGTAATTACTGTAACACTTATTGAGTAGTGCCTTCTTACGTAAGAATCAATAATTTCAAAAATACTATGCAATACCGTGTGCTACTGTGCAATAACGCGTATTACTGTATTTTAACCACCGGGTATTCCAACAGTGTTAACGGTAACAACTACGTCGTTATTTGTAAAAACTCAAATTTATCGTTTTTTTCACCCGACAGTTATTCTGTTATGGGGCCCACAAATGGCTGCGCCGTCGTACGAATATTCCCCAACAGAAAGAATATTCCACGACCAAACGAATATTCCCCGACAACAATGAATATTTTATAACCACTTGTGTATTTTGAAAAAAAATCATATATGACCCTTAACTTTAACATTTATCAATTTAACCATTTATTGAATAGTAATTATAAGAAAAATTGAATACTTTTATTTCATAAAATTCGGGGTCTTACAATCTCCCCTCCTTATGAAATTTCGTCCCCGAAATTTACGTACCTGGTATTTCGAAGAGTTGAGAATACCTTACTTCCATTTCAGATTCTATCTCTCAGATCATCATGATTTTTCCATTGCTCATCTCATGATAACTTCATTTGGGTTCCTCATTTGTTGGGAAGTCATGACAACCGCCATCCTTCAAACCACTCGGCTTTGACTTGTCTGGAGCAGCATTTGGCGTCATCATTACCGTTGGAATATACCTTTCTATTGGACATATTCCTCCCTCAACTGCCTCTTCGTACTCCTCATTCATGATCTGAATCATCAATCTTCGATCCATATCGGATTCAGGTTGACCGCTATGTACAGGGTAATTCAAAACTCGATGTTGGGTTCTCCCAATTGCTTTCCAAAAAGAGAAATTCATATCATCTATTTTAGCCTTCTTAGATCGAACATCTCTTTCCACAATATCCACGTGTCGTGCGGCTTTTGCTCATGCATCACTTATTCTCACTCGTTCAGTTTTTTCTTCTTTCAGCTCAGATTCCATTTTTATCATCTTATACTCTGCCAAAGAATGCTTCTGTTCAAGCATCACATATCGGGTAACACAAGCTTGAATTGTTGCATCCTTTTTTTTCACGACCGCCTGTCGTTCTTCTGCCTGTTCTTCTAACTCATGAATACGATTTTGAAATTCTACATTTTGATCATATAATACCTCTAATAAACCCTCCTCAGGTACTTCTTCTTCCTCTTCTTCCTCAGTCTCAGCTGTTACCTCTACGACTATCTCGGGTGCAACTATCAATTCTTCACTCACCACATGGATATCTCTAATTCCTTCTTCGTCTGACATCACATTATCACGGTTAGTGATTAGAGGTATCCCCACAGTCTCATTCACTCTATTGTTAGCATTCTCAGCTGCCATTCTCAAATACTGCCATAAAACAAGGGTTAATTAAACAAATTAACATATCACATAATATTCCAATATTATGACTGACCAACAAATAAGCTTACGTAGGACACACTAGCGAAGGATTTACTCATCTCTCCCCTCCTAGTTGTATTCCCCGATCTCCGCCAGAGATCATATCCCTAAGCTCTGATACCAAATGTGACAACCCCAAAATAGGTCCATTCCATCCAACCTATTCTGAGTAGCCAAATACATGGTACAGAAAATAACTACAACTTTATTACAACAATTGTCGTGCAAAATACAACAACACATATACTGTGAGTTTGGATATAAATATATACCAAATGTGTCTCATGTTCTAACTGTGGACATCACCTCACAATGACACCTTACATAAAGGTATAGTCAAAAACTGTTTTAGAAATTAGAATATTTGGGAAGTGCTCAAGGAAACCTTCGTACATGGGAGGCCATGCGTCTAGGTTATGATAGATATCATATGGCCACAGAATTATTCTTGGTTGACCCAATAGACCCCAAAGAAAAACGAGAAGATTACTATCATATTCTTCCCAATGGTGAGTCTTCTCTTGACATATCATTATCTCTACTGTCTCTAATTGAGAATTATACTTCAAACAAACACCAAGATTATATAGGTAGTGCTCGTATATATACTCAGCAAGTAGATGAGCACATCCATGTCTTATGATGACATGAGTTGTATGTCGTTAGACATCTTGTATGATAGTGGCAAACCACTCTTCCAACGTTGGGTACACCTTACCCTATTGGATTCACCAAATAAAACTACTAAATAAACTTTTCTATACTGCTTCGGGAGAACATCCACAGCTAGAGACCACCGTTCTATTTCTCCATTACCCTCGCTCGATCCAGCTACACTCTTATTACCTGAAAGGAATTGTGAAGCAAAAGGGTGAGCATAACTAGCTCAGTAAAGAATATCATGACTAAAGATAATTAAATTATCAATAGCCTTCATCAATAATAAATCAGAGATTTAGAACATAAGGTAAATGATAAAAATTTCAACCATAGTTGCAGCGGAACGAGCAATCCATTAGAAGAGTCAAATAGACTATAAAGTCTATTATCTTCTCCATGTTAAAAATTCATCAACAATGTTTTATCCCTGTAACATCAATCAACAATTCTGGTCCACAATCATATGAATAACTCATAATCATAACTGTAGTTCTAAATTCCTCTTCTCATCCAGGATGAAGATAATTTTCATCACCTATCTTTACCTGAAACATCAAAGATCATGGTTACACCTAATCACATTTCCTGTTCATAATCATACTAATAACTTCGTCTTTGCAGTACGGCCAAAGATATTCATTTGTATCACCAGTTGGTCATGTTTATCTCAATATCTGTTCATCTTTACACTACTGGCCAAAGATATTCAACAACATGTCATCTTTGCACTACGGGCCAAAGATATTCATCAACAATTCATCTTTGCACTACAGGCAAAAGATATTCATCAATATTTAATCTTTGCACTATAGGCCAAAGATATTCCTCAACAGTTCATATTTGCACTACGGCCAAATATATTCATCAACAGTTCATATTTGCACTACAGGCCAAATATATTAATACCTCAAAGAAATATATAATCATTTATATAAACAATAATTATAACCATGTTAATCATTTTACCTTTGCACTTAAGCTGAAGATATTCAATTATAAATTCAATGGTCATGATCATACTAGTCAATAATTCAACTTTGCACTACTGGCCAAAGAGAACCCAAAGTCATGATCATACCAATAATCTACCCATCTTTACACTCAAGTGAAAGAGAATTTCAAAATCAGAGTTATAAAAATATTATATATGATAATAAAAACAATATGATCAACATATAGATTTAATCTCAAGAGTAATATTCATAAATCAACTATAATTTGGTTAGAAAAAAAAATTAATTTTATCGTGAATAGTAACTCGTGAATAGTAACTCTTGAATAGTAACTCCGACACAAAAAGGTAAAAATTCCACAATAAAATACATACCAATATTTCGGTATAATGATATTGAAAGATTAATATTTCTTAAGCTTATAAATAATTTATTTTAATTGTTTACACTTTACTAAATAATGTATTTAATCATTCTAAAATGCCAAACTCATAAGATTTCATCAACAATAACCAAAACCCTTATCAAAAATCTGCATATACCTCATATAGGATTCTCAAGTCATAAAATCCTATTTTCCAATTTTTTTACTTCACAAAACATATTTAATTCATTTACTCATAACTAGACCATTTTCATGAAAAATACCAAATCAGTTCCAAAAATATTTCTTTTCTGAAATTTAGCATAATATAGTGCCATAGTGAACATATATTTTTCTCAGAATTTTTAAAAGTCATTTACTATTTTTCATATGGCCAAAACAAACGAATATTTAGACATTTATCAAAAATTGTACTTTTGTCCAAAAATTTTGAAATTTACAGAGTATACTTCTATCATATACATGTACTCCCAATAAATTTTTTATCAATTTTGGAGTTAACCACAAGGAATTATAAGCGATTACTTTTAAAATAGTCTTTTCTCATAAAATTCATAACTCTCAATCTATACATCCAAAAATCACCATTTTTGGACACAATCAAGAAAACTCATCAAAATATCATTTTAAAGTTTTCCAGAATTTTTGAAGGTCAGAAAAATTACGAAACTGGAAAATATAACAACCTTTAAAATCCCTTACTATCCCTTACCTCAAAAGAGCAGTACTTCTGATCGGTATAAGGCTGAAGGAAACTTGCACTGATGAATAGAAACTCACAGAGTATCTAAATACTCACAAATTACACTCAATAATCTAGAGAGAGAAAGAGAGAAAACTTATGAATTCTGGTGTGATTTTCAATTCTAACTTAGCCCTCTATTTATAGGAAAATGTTAGCACGCCGAATCAGACTTAACCTGTAACCTGAACCAGTCATCTCGTAAAATTCATAACAAATCATACGTTCATTTTTAACGGTTCAAAATTTATGGACATATACTCAACTTATATATGTATAACATATCCAAATATTACCACGATCCAACGGTCGGATTACAAATTATAACCCTCGCAAAATATCTCAAAAATCCTAATTTAATTTTCAATACCTCCGTTCCGCCAAAAATACAGATAAAACACCTCAACATTAACTCCTTCATTTTTAACCACAAAAATATATCCCTCATTTATATCCACATAAAATAAATATTTCCTTATCATATGAATCAATAATTAATTATTCACAAATGATATTACAGAATCACATTTACGACAACCAGGCCGTTCCCAAGAAAGAGGGGGCTTTCCAATAAGAATTTTTCCTTACTGACGCGCAATTAGGTGACCAAACCTCTCCTTAGACAGAACTTTCTAGACATTGCCAATAATGCTATCTAATAATATTATTTAAATAATATGAATTATTGATCTGATAATAGAAAATACTGTGCAACAACAATTATTGAAACAACAATAATATAAAATATCAACGCAGCAATTATTGAATCAATAAAATAAAATATTGAACAGTAACTACTGTAACAATTATTGAGTAGTGCCTTCCTTCGTAAGAATCAATAATTCAAAAATATTGTGCAATCCGTGTGCTACTGTGCAACCACGCGTATTACTGTATTTTATCCACCGGGTATTCCAACAGTGTTAACGGTAACAACTACGCCGTTATTTATAAAAACTCAATTTTTGTCGTTATCTTCATCCAATCGTTTTCCGTTATGGGGCCGACAAATAGCTGCGCCGTCGTACAAATATTCCCCGACAGAAAGAATATATCACGACCACACGAATATTCACCGACCAAAAATGAATATTTTATAACCACTTGCTTATTTGAAATATTTGCGCATTTTACCCATAACTAACCACATTAATCAAATCAACCCTTTCTATTTCAAAATAATAAATAGAGGAAATTTAATTTCATTTATTAATAAGTTGGGGTCTTACAATCTCCCTCTTCCTCCCATTTTCCAGCCCACTTCAAGTTCCGAAAACAAACCCATTACACGGAGTCAACATGGTATATTTAAACCAAATAACAAATATCACTATGGCTTACTTACTCATGTCACAAAGTCTACTTTCCCTCGTAACCCCGTATCTGCACTCCAAGACCCGAATTAAAAAATGGCTATGGAAGATGAATATACTGCTCTCATTAAGAATAAGACGTGGGTGTTAGTGCCTCGTCCACCTGATGCTAATGTCATTCGGTCTATGTGGATTTTCAGACATAAAGAAAAATCTGACGGTTCTTTTGAACGGCATAAAGCCCGACTTGTCAGTAATGGTGCAAGTCAACAGGTTGGCGTGGATTGTGGCGAAACTTTTAGCCCGGTAATTAAACCGGCGACTATTTGCACAGTGCTCGGTCTTGCTCTCTCTAAGGCTTGGCACATTCATCAGTTGGATGTTAAAAATGCCTTTTTACATGGTGAACTAAAAGAAACAGTGTACATGCATCAGCCTTTGGGTTTTAAGGATCCGAATCATCCTAATCATGTGTGTCTTCTCCAAAAATCGTTATATGGGCTCAAACAAGCTCCTCGAGCCTGGTACAAACGATTTGCCGACTATGTTTCTTCTCTTGGGTTCTCTCAAAGCAAGTCTGACAACTCTCTCTTCATTTACAAGAAAGATACAGAGATAGCTTACATTCTTCTTTATGTGGATGATATCATCCTCACTACTTCTTATGTTGCTCTTCACAAGTCTATCATGTCCCTTCTCAGCTATGAATTTGCCATGAAAGACTTGGGTCCACTGAGTTATTTTTTGGGTATCGCAGTCACCCGACATGTTGGGGGTTTATTTTTGTCTCAGAAAAAGTATGCTGAAGAAATTATTGAACGTGCTGGCATGTCATCTTGTAAGCCTTGTCCAACTCCGGTTGATACTAAATCAAAACTTAGCGCTAAAACCAGCACTCCATATGACGATCCATCTCACTACCGCAGCCTTGCCGGCACACTACAATATCTCACATTCACGAGACCTGACATCTCTTATGATGCACAACAGATCTGTTTATTTATGCATAATCCGCTGGCTGATCATATGCATGCTCTCAGGCGCATCCTGCGATATGTTCAGGGTACTCTTCATTATGGATTGCATCTTTATCCTTCCTCGACTACCTCTCTGATTTCTTATACAGATGCAGATTGGGGTGGTTGCCCAGATACAAGGAAATCTACTTCCGGCTATTATGTGTTTCTTGGCACAAACTTGCTCTCCTGGTCTTCTAAACGCCAATCCACACTCTCTCGCTCCAGTGCTGAGGCCGAATACCGAGGTGTTGCCAATGTGGTTTCTGAGTTATGTTGGTTACGCAATCTTCTTCTGGAATTACATTGTCCTATCCATAAAGCTACACTGGTCTACTGTGATAATGTTAGTGCGATATATCTTGCCGGAAATCCAGTTCAACATCAACGCACTAAACACATCGAGATGGATATTCACTTTGTTCGCGAGAAGGTTGCCCGTGGACAAGTACGAGTTTTACATGTCCCCTCGCGTTATCAGATTGCCGATATTTTCACAAAAGGTCTTCCTTTGGTGTTATTTCAAGTTTTTAGGGACAGTCTCAGCGTCCGACAACCTCCCGCTTCAACTGCGGGGGAGTGATAGAATATGTATATATTTAGAAAATAGTTATTTGTATTTATTAGGTAATATCAAATTCCTGATTCTTAGCCTAGTATCAAGTTTGTAACCGTTGGTAATTCCTGTATATTAAGAACCTTTGAAAATCAATGGACAACAGGGGAATTATATTATTTCAGTGTGTGTGTGTGTGTGTATTATCTCTAGTAAATTCTAAAGTTACTTTTCACTTGAACACGCTCAGAGAAAACCTCAGTCTTGCATTGTCATTTTTTCACCAATTAAAAGAAGATGGTTAGAGGTTATAGAGTCAAAAATTGATTATTTAGGTTTTGGAATTTCGAATTTATTTGATGCGTTACTAGAGGAGCTTATAGCTGAGCGGTCAAATTTGTTAGTTCGAGCACTTGATGCATTGGTTAAGGTCTATACTATAGTAATAATAGTCTAATAGAATATTTTTCAAATTAGGTACAGTTAGAATTATATTCTATAAGTCCTCCCTGCAATATATAAGATAGAATTTCATTCTATCTCCCGTATATATTTTTAATTTTTGGAAAATTAGATAAACTTTCTTACTTGTTATCGAATATATAGTCTCCGTTATTTTATATAGTGTATGTTTTAATTTTTACAACATCATTCCTTTATTATAAAATAAAATTATTTTATGTATCTCACTATTCTATGATTTGATTGTGATTTTGACATATTTGACAGAAGGAGCTTTGGTTCTTTGCTTGATATAATTCTCATTGTCGACTCTGTCATTAAGTTAATTGCTCAATGTGAGCTTTATGTTAAATTCTATTGAAGGCTTAGACCTTTTTATTGTTTTAATTGGTTTTAGAACCAAAATCGCACCAATTGAAATCGTATAGCACAGTTTAACACTACTACAAAACAGTAAATAGATAACGCTTAAACCACAACGTTTTTTATAAAAACGTTGTGGTATTTTTTTTCACAATATTTTTTAACAAAACGTTGTAGATATATATGAAAAAACGTTATCTATTTAAAAATGTATATTTTTAGTTTTAACTAGATAACGTTTTTTTAAAAAATGTTATCTAGTTAAAAACACGGTGCAAAAAACGCGCTCAAGCTAAAACTTAGAATTAAAAAAAAACACGACTCGGTGACTGGGAGTGCATCCTCGAGCGTTCCAAGTAGGGAAAGTTAGAGAGAGAGGCTCCTCATTCTGCTGATTTTAGGGTTTTTGACAGTTGAAATCCTTGGGGCTTCGGATTTGGAGGTCTCGAATCTTGATGATTCTACTGGCTTTAGGGGTTTTGACAGTTGAAATCTGGTCTTTGGAAGCTGGTTTTGCTTCAGATCTGATTAATGTGTGCTCATGATTTTCCTCTTCATTATCAGATTTGTGTTTTATATCTTCCCTTTCAGTTTTCTGGGGTTATTGCTTATTTAAATTAGGCTGATGGATGGTTTTTACGCATGATTTGGTGTTCTGGTTCTCCAAATCTGGGTTTGATGATGTTGTTGGTGGTGTTTACCGGCTTTAGGAAAGTTCCGGGTGTGGATTAGCTGGGTTACTGCTCCGATTATTACCGGCATCTATGGTGGCTGTCTCCCAGCATGACGTGGGTCTGTGTGGGTCCCATGGCTCCGATTCTGCATGTCTCGGTTCAAACTGATGTTGCTCATTTAAAAACCGAGTTGAGGTAATTTCAATTTGAACTTTTCTTTTGGTGATATTTCTTGGTTCTTAACTGAACTTTTAAATCAATTTATGTACATATGTTCTCTTTTATGTGAAAAAGAGAATTTAAACTTGTTTTGAAGCACAGGAGTCTGTTCCAGTAAAATTGTCATTAATCAATCTCTTTGGTAAAATAACAGACCTGTAAATATATAGGAGCTACTCTATGCTTATAATGTACTGCCTAAAGAGGAGCAGATATTATATGTTATCTCAAATGTTCTCATCTTCAATGCGATGATCCTTAAAATCTAAATAGAGAGTAATCTCCTTATCTGCTGAAAAGGAAAGGGCGTCTGCTAGTGAGCGGGATGATATTTCAGATTTGATGGAACAACATGATCAATTTGTTGGCTCATTGCAGTCTCGTTTAGCAAAATTGCAGGTATGATTCTGAATAAACAAATGTTGATAAAATTTTCAAATGTCTAATTTAGGTTGTATGTTGAGGGCAGATTGTTCCTTTGAATATACTTTACCGCTCAGTTTAGTCAAATAATAAGTTACTGACTTTTTTCTTATTTCTTAATGTTGTCTTCTAATTCACGGTATACTTAATCGAAGAAGTTGAGAGATGGAGGGTTTTCTTCAATTGTAAGCATGTCGTTTGGCAAATAGCTGTTACAAGATCTAAAGTTCTAATTTCCAGGTAAGGCTGTAAGTATGTTGTACTAGTTCTTGTTTAAATCTTTTACCGAGTCTTGGTGCACTTGAATTTTTCAGTGTATCATTGTTTTGTTGCATTCTTAACACTCATGTCTAGCATGAGGAATTCAGTGTAACTATCTACTACTCTCTTACTTCTGTTCCCTTTTGATTATGATGAATTTGCTTTGACAAGTGATTTACTCTGTTGAAAATTTTGAGTGAATGTGGAAACATTTGCATAGAATAAATTTAGATTGAATATCTTGTGTCAAACAAAATAAAAATAAAAATTGATAAGGGCTCTAAATAATCTGTTTAGATGATTGTTTTATTCTGCCAAGAGGAATTTCCCTTTCAATATTAACACCAGGCTGGTTCTAATTACTTGAGTTTTTGGTATAAAAAAATATAATGATAAATAAGTGCATTATAGGGTGTAAATGGGTCTAGCCACTAGATGTTACAGAAGTTTGAAATAACTATGAAATTTATCTGATTGGAGAATAAGGAAAGAAAATCCAGAGGTAGAAACAAATGTAGGCTGATGGTGGAGGTGCGGCACAGAGTGTTGAGTTGGTTTGTGCCAATGGCGATGGAGGAGGGAAGAAGTGGTTGGGGTGGCGGTGAACTTTGGGTAAGATTAAAAATGAAATAGTGAGGGAAAGATAGGCTAGAGAGTTTGTAGTATGAGGAAGACAAGGAGAGAGTTGTTCCAACTCAACTTGGGTTAGATAGTTGGTCAAGTATTGACTCCTACTATAGCTACACCAGTTTTCAACCTGCCTCGTAATTTTACTTTGTCTTTTAATTTAACTTTTCTAGTTTTAATATTTGAGCTTAACCTTACATTTGTTGCATTTTTCTTTCTTGTGCAGAAGATGGTCAAGAAAAAATTAATGATGATGCTCCAGAAAATAATCTTCAGTATACTACTGTATATGTTGGCAATCTTGGTCCAGATGTGAGTATTTATATAAGGACTCCTCTTATAGAATCTTGGGTCTTTATATCTACTAGCTAAATCATAGAAGAAAATCTATCGTTTTAGATTGAGAATTTATCCAAATTCTGTGTTAGGATCAAAGAATTGTAGCGGTTGAATTTGTTGAACTAATTTTTCATCAGAGTCAACTAGTAATATTCACTTGGTACATAGTCTTGAGATGTTTGACCTCACAATATATGGTGTTGGCATTAATTTCTATTAATATTTGCTTCTGCTTTGAAAATTTCAGACAAAACACTTGGCATGCATACTATATATTGGATGAGATTTTGATAGCTGGTGAGCTTCAAGAATCTAGCAAGAAAACAGTTGCACGATTAATCGTTGCACAGGTAGGGCTTCTTCTACGTTATTATACTCTGTTAGGCAGCATATTACAAGATCTTAAATTTGGATGACCTTGTGATTGATATGCAGGATTCCTTAGTTGAGGTGCTAAAGAACATGCCAATTATGTAAGCTATATGATTCCTTTGTTGTAGCAAACATTAGACTGTAAGCTACCTGTCTACATTCCAGAAATCTGGCAGAAGTTCACCGGGCCATTTTCGGATTGAATAACTCTTTTAACCATTTGTCTTGCAGTTAGGATTGATCTTAGGAGTGAATGAATTCTGACCTTTATCGATTCTCCATTGCAGCAAAAAGTGTTCAAGTTTTGGTACACTAGTGTAGCACACAAAAGCAGTCCATTGACAATTTTTATTGGGAAGATGCTCGTAGTCAGCGCTGAATTCAACTGTTCAAATGAAATTCTTTCTATATCAGCTATGCTTTCAGGTATTGTTCTTTGTTATTATTCTTTGAGTTTGTATTGTGTCTCATCTTACATATATGTGGCAGTAGATCGAGTTTTACTGAGAATGTTGACTTAACCTTTCTCGAATGCATATGTCAGTCCATTCTAGCTATGCACATTGATGCATATGAACTACATAATGATACACTTGGGGCTTATGCAGTCCAACAACTTGCCAAAAAGTATGTAACACCATAGTTTCTACCTAGTAAATTTTTTTTGTATCTTGTTCCTTTTTGATATTGGATTGTTTTTGATATTGGATTTGTAAGACCCCGAATTTTATGAAATAAAAGTATTCAATTTTTCTTATAATTACTATTCAGTAAATGGTTAAATTGATAAATGTTAAAGTTAAGGGTGATATATGATTTTTTTTCAAAATACACAAGTAGTTATAAAATAATCATTGTTGTCGGAGAATATTCGTTTGGTCGTGGAATATTCTTTCTGTCGGGGAATATTCGTACGACGGCGCAGCTATTTGTGGGCCCCATAACGAATAACTGTCGGGTGAAGAAAACGACAAATTTAAGTTTTTACAAATAACGGCGTAGTTGTTACCGTTAACACTGTTGGAATACCCGGTGATTAAAATACAGTAATACGCGTTATTGCACAGTAGCACACGGTATTGCACAGTATTTTTGAAATTATTGATTCTTACGTAAGAAGGCACTACTCAATAATTGTTACAGTAATTACTGTTCAATATTTTATTTTATTGATTCAATAATTGCTACGTTGAAATTTTATATTATTGTTGTTCAATAATTGTCACTGCACAGTATTTTCCATTATCAGATCAATAATTCATATTATTTGAATAATATTATTAGATAACATTATTGTCAATGTCTAGAAAGTTCTGTCTAAGGAGAGGTTTGGTCATCTAATTGCGCGCTAGTAAGGAGAAATCCTTATTGGAAAGCCCCCTCTTTCCTGGGAACGGCCTGGTTGTCATAAATGTGATTCTGTAATATTATTTGTGAATAATTAATTATTGATTCATATGATAAGAAAATATTTATTTTATGTGGATATAAATGAGGGATATATTTTTGTGGTTAAAAAATGAAGGAGTTAATGTTGAGATTTTTATCCGTATTTTTGTCGGAATGGAGGTATTAAAAATCAGGATTTTTGAGATATTTTGCGGGGGTTATAATTTTTAATCCGACCGTTGGATCGTGGTAATTTTTGGATATGTTATACATATATAAGTTGAGTATATGCCCACAAATTTTGAACCGTTAAAAATGAACGTATGATTTATTATGAATTTTACGAGATGACTGGTTCAGAAATTGTTGAATTTTCGGAGTTTATCATTTTGGTAAAAATTTTAGAATTGGTGGGCCCCACTTGTGGTTGGTGAAGAAATGTGCTGAATTATATTTCAAATGTGGTGGGTGGGAATAGTAGCAAGTAAAGCCATCAGGTTGCAGGTCAAACCTACCAAAATTTTCCTATAAATAGAGGGCTAAGTTAGAATTGAAAATCACACCAGAAACATAAGCTTTCTCTCTTTCTCTCTCTATATTATGAAGCATATTTTGTGAGTTTTTAGATACTTGGTGAGTTGCTATTTATCAGTGCAAGTTTCCTTCAGCATCATATCCGATATCCAGTCAGAAGTACTGCTCTTTTGAGGTAAGGGATAGTAAGGGATTTTAAGGGTTGTTATGATTTTCAGTTTCGTAATTTTTCTGAACTTCAAAAATTCTGGAAAAATTTGAAATGATATTTTGATGAGTTTTCTTGATTGTGTCCAAAAATGGTGATTTTTGGATGTATAGATTGAGAGTTATGAATTTTATGAGAAAAGACTATTTTAAAAGTAACCGCTTATAATTCCTTGTGGTTAACTCCAAAATTGATGAAATTTTTATTGGGAGTACATGTATATGATAGAAGTATACTCTGTAAATTTCAGAATTTTTAGACAAAAGTATAATTTTTGATAAATGTCTAAATATTCGGCTATTTTGGCCATATGAAAAATAGTAAATGACTTTTAAAAATTCTGAGAAAAATATATGTTCACTATGGGACTATATTATGCTAAATTTCAGAAAAGAAATATTTTTGGAACTGATTTGGTATTTTTCATGAAAATGGTCTAGTTATGAGTAAATGAATTAAATATGTTTTGTGAAGAAAGAAAATTGGAAAATAGGATTTTATGGCTTGAGAATCCTATATGAGGTATATGCAGATTTTTGATGAGGGTTTTGGTTATTGATGATGAAATTGTAAGAGTTGGCATTTTATGATGATTAAATGCATTAATTAGTAAAGTGTAAACAATTAAAATAAATTGTTTATAAATTTAAGTAATGTTATTCTTTCAATATCATTATACCGAAATATTGGTATGAATTTTATTGTAGAATTTCTATCTTTTGTGTCGGGGTTACTATTCATGAGTTACGAATATTACTCTTGAGATTAAAACTATATGTTGATCATATTATTTTTATCATCATATATAACATTTTTATAACCCTGATGTTGAAATTCTCTTTCACTGGAGTGTAAAGATGGGTAGATTATTGGTATGATCATGACTAGGGTTCTCTTTGGCCTGTAGTGCAAAGTTGAATTGTGACTGGTATGATCATGACCATTGAATTTATAATTGAATATCTTTAGCTTAAGTGCAAAGGTGAATTGATCAACATGGTTATAATTATTGTTTATATAAATTCTGAAATGATTATATATTTCTTTGAGATATGAATATATTTGGCCTGTAGTGCAAATATGAACTGTTGAGGAATATCTTTGGCCTGTAGTGCAAAGATGAATTGTTGATGAATATCTTTGGCCCGTAGTGCAAAGATGACATGTTGTTGAATATCTTTGGCCAGTAGTGCAAAGATGAACAGATGTTGAGATGAACATGACCAACTGGTGATACAAATGAATATCTTTGGCCGTAGTGCAAAGATGAAGTTATTAGTATGATTATGAACAGGAAATGTGATTTGGTATAACCATGATCTTTGATGTTTCAGGTAAAGACAGGTGATGAAAATTATCTTCGTCCTGGATGAGAAGAGGAATTTAGAATCACAATTATGATTATGAGTTATTCATATGATTGTGGACCAGAACTGTTGATTGATGTTACAGGGATAAAACATTGTTGGTGGATTTTTAACATGGAGAAGATAATAGACTTTATAGTCTATTTGACTCTTCTAATGGATTGCATGTTCCGCTGCAACTATGGTTGAAATTTTTATCATTTACCATATGTTCTAAATCTCTGATTTATTATTGATGAAGGCTATTGATAATTTAATTATCTTTAGTCATGATATTCTTTACTGAGCTAGTTGTGCTCACCCTTTTGCTTCACAATTCCTTTCAGGTAATAAGAGTGTAGCTGGGTCGAGCGGGGGTAACAAGGGAATAGAACGGTGGTCATCATTTAGTAGTTATATTTGGTGAAGAAAATAGGGTGAGGCGAACCCAACGTTGGAAGGGTGTTTTGTCACTATCATACAAGATGTCTAATGACATACAACCTCGTGTCATCATAAGACAGGGTTGTGCTCATCCACTTGCTGAGTATATCTATGGGCACTACCTATATAATCTTGGTGTTTGTTTGAAGTATAATTCTCAATTAGAGACAGTGGAGATAATGATAAGTCAAGAGAAGACTCACCATTGGGAAGAATATGATAGTAATCTTCTCGTTTTTTTTTGGGGTCTATTGGGTCAACCAAGGATAATTCTGTGGCCATATGATATCTATCATAACCTAGACGCGTGGCCTCCCATGTACGAAGGTTTCCTTGAGCACTTCCCAAAGATTCTAATTTCTAAAACAGTTTTTGACTATACCTTTATGTAAGGTGTTATTGTGAGGTGATGTCCACGGTTGGAACATGAGTCACATTTGGTATATATTTGTATCCAAACTCACAGCATATGTGTTGTTGTATTTTGCACGACAATTGTTGTAATAAAGTTGTAGTTATTTTCTGTACCATGTATTTGACGACTCAGAATGGGTTGGGTGGAATGGACCTATTTTGGGGTTGTCACACCATGTATTTGACGACTCAGAATGGGTTGGATGGAATGGACCTATTTTGGGGTTGTCACAGGTGGTATCAGAGTTTGGGGATATGATCTCTGGCGGAGATCGGGGTATACAACTAGGAGGGGAGAGATGAGTAAATCCTTCGCTAGTGTGTCCTACCTAAGCTTATTTGTTGGTCAGTCATAATATCGGGATATTATGTGATATGTTAATTTGTTAAATTAACACTTGTTTTGAAGCTGTATTCTAGAATGTTATTTGAAATACAGGAGATGAGCAATGGAGAAATTATGATGACAGAGAAGATGGAATTTGAAATGAAAGGAAGGTATTCTCAACTCTTTGAAATACCAGGTACGTAAATTTCGGGGACGAAATTTCATAAGGAGGGGAGATTGTAAGACCCCGAATTTTATGAAATAAAAGTATTCAATTTTTCTTATAATTACTATTCAGTAAATGGTTAAATTGATAAATGTTAAAGTTAAGGGTGATATATGATTTTTTTTCAAAATACACAAGTGGTTATAAAATAATCATTGTTGTCGGGGAATATTCGTTTGGTCGTGGAATATTCTTTCTGTCGGAGAATATTCGTACGACGGCGCAGCTATTTGTGGGCCCCATAACGAATAACTGTCGGGTGAAGAAAACGACAAATTTGAGTTTTTACAAATAACGGCGTAGTTGTTACCGTTAACACTGTTGGAATACCCGGTGGTTAAAATACAGTAATACGCGTTATTGCACAGTAGCACACGGTATTGCACAGTATTTTTGAAATTATTGATTCTTACGTAAGAAGGCACTACTCAATAATTGTTACAGTAATTACTGTTCAATATTTTATTTTATTGATTCAATAATTGCTACGTTGAAATTTTATATTATTGTTGTTCAATAATTGTTGCTGCACAGTATTTTCCATTATCAGATCAATAATTCATATTATTTGAATAATATTATTAGATAACATTATTGGCAATGTCTAGAAAGTTCTGTCTAAGGAGAGGTTTGGTCATCTAATTGCGCGCCAGTAAGGAGAAATCCTTATTGGAAAGCCCCCTCTTTCCTGGGAACGGCCTGGTTGTCATAAATGTGATTCTGTAATATTATTTGTGAATAATTAATTATTGATTCATATGATAAGAAAATATTTATTTTATGTGGATATAAATGAGGGATATATTTTTGTGGTTAAAAAATGAAGGAGTTAATGTTGAGATTTTTATCCGTATTTTTGTCGGAATGGAGGTATTAAAAATCAGGGTTTTTGAGATATTTTGCGGGGGTTATAATTTTTAATCCGACCGTTGGATCGTGGTAATTTTTGGATATGTTATACATATATAAGTTGAGTATATGCCCACAAATTTTGAACCGTTAAAAATGAACGTATGATTTATTATGAATTTTACGAGATGACTGGTTCAGAAATTGTTGAATTTTCGGAGTTTATCATTTTGGTGGAAAATTCTAGAATTGGTGGGCCCCACTTGTGGTTGGTGAAGAAATGTGCTGAATTATATTTCAAATGTGGTGGGTGGGAATAGTAGCAGGTAAAGCCATCAGGTTGCAGGTCAAACCTACCAAAATTTTCCTATAAATAGAGGGCTAAGTTAGAATTGAAAATCACACCAGAAACATAAGCTTTCTCTCTTTCTCTCTCTATATTATGAAGCATATTTTGTGAGTTTTTAGATACTTGGTGAGTTGCTATTCATCAGTGCAAGTTTCCTTCAGCATCATATCCGATATCCAGTCAGAAGTACTGCTCTTTTGAGGTAAGGGATAGTAAGGGATTTTAAGGGTTGTTATGATTTTCAGTTTCGTAATTTTTCTGAACTTCAAAAATTCTGGAAAAATTTGAAATGATATTTTGATGAGTTTTCTTGATTGTGTCCAAAAATGGTGATTTTTGGATGTATAGATTGAGAGTTATGAATTTTATGAGAAAAGACTATTTTAAAAGTAACCGCTTATAATTCCTTGTGGTTAACTCCAAAATTGATGAAATTTTTATTGGGAGTACATGTATATGATAGAAGTATACTCTGTAAATTTCAGAATTTTTAGACAAAAGTATAATTTTTGATAAATGTCTAAATATTCGGCTATTTTGGCCATATGAAAAATAGTAAATGACTTTTAAAAATTCTGAGAAAAATATATGTTCACTATGGGACTATATTATGCTAAATCCCAGAAAAGAAATATTTTTGGAACTGATTTGGTATTTTTCATGAAAATGGTCTAGTTATGAGTAAATGAATTAAATATGTTTTGTGAAGAAAGAAAATTGGAAAATAGGATTTTATGGCTTGAGAATCCTATATGAGGTATATGCAGATTTTTGATGAGGGTTTTGGTTATTGATGATGAAATTGTAAGAGTTGGCATTTTATGATGATTAAATGCATTAATTAGTAAAGTGTAAACAATTAAAATAAATTGTTTATAAATTTAAGTAATGTTATTCTTTCAATATCATTATACCGAAATATTGGTATGAATTTTATTGTAGAATTTCTATCTTTTGTGTCGGGGTTACTATTCATGAGTTACGAATATTACTCTTGAGATTAAAACTATATGTTGATCATATTATTTTTATCATCATATATAACATTTTTATAACGCTGATGTTGAAATTCTCTTTCACTGGAGTGTAAAGATGGGTAGATTATTGGTATGATCATGACTAGGGTTCTCTTTGGCCTGTAGTGCAAAGTTGAATTGTGACTGGTATGATCATGACCATTGAATTTATAATTGAATATCTTTAGCTTAAGTGCAAAGGTGAATTGATCAACATGGTTATAATTATTGTTTATATAAATTCTGAAATGATTATATATTTCTTTGAGATATGAATATATTTGGCCTGTAGTGCAAATATGAATTGTTGAGGAATATCTTTGGCCTGTAGTGCAAAGATGAATTGTTGATGAATATCTTTGGCCCGTAGTGCAAAGATGACATGTTGTTGAATATCTTTGGCCAGTAGTGCAAAGATGAACAGATGTTGAGATGAACATGACCAACTGGTGATACAAATGAATATCTTTGGCCGTAGTGCAAAGATGAAGTTATTAGTATGATTATGAACAGGAAATGTGATTTGGTATAACCATGATCTTTGATGTTTCAGGTAAAGACAGGTGATGAAAATTATCTTCGTCCTGGATGAGAAGAGGAATTTAGAATCACAATTATGATTATGAGTTATTCATATGATTGTGGACCAGAACTGTTGATTGATGTTACAGGGATAAAACATTGTTGGTGGATTTTTAACATGGAGAAGATAATAGACTTTATAGTCTATTTGACTCTTCTAATGGATTGCTGTTCCGCTGCAACTATGGTTGAAATTTTTATCATTTACCATATGTTCTAAATCTCTGATTTATTATTGATGAAGGCTATTGATAATTTAATTATCTTTAGTCATGATATTCTTTACTGAGCTAGTTGTGCTCACCCTTTTGCTTCACAATTCCTTTCAGGTAATAAGAGTGTAGCTGGGTCGAGCGGGGGTAACAAGGGAATAGAACGGTGGTCATCATTTAGTAGTTATATTTGGTGAAGAAAATAGGGTGAGGCGAACCCAACGTTGGAAGGGTGTTTTGTCACTATCATACAAGATGTCTAATGACATACAACCTCGTGTCATCATAAGACAGGGTTGTGCTCATCCACTTGCTGAGTATATCTATGGGCACTACCTATATAATCTTGGTGTTTGTTTGAAGTATAATTCTCAATTAGAGACAGTGGAGATAATGATAAGTCAAGAGAAGACTCACCATTGGGAAGAATATGATAGTAATCTTCTCGTTTTTTTTGGGGTCTATTGGGTCAACCAAGGATAATTCTGTGGCCATATGATATCTATCATAACCTAGACGCGTGGCCTCCCATGTACGAAGGTTTCCTTGAGCACTTCCCAAAGATTCTAATTTCTAAAACAGTTTTTGACTATACCTTTATGTAAGGTGTTATTGTGAGGTGATGTCCACGGTTGGAACATGAGTCACATTTGGTATATATTTGTATCCAAACTCACAGCATATGTGTTGTTGTATTTTGCACGACAATTGTTGTAATAAAGTTGTAGTTGTTTTCTGTACCATGTATTTGACGACTCAGAATGGGTTGGGTGGAATGGACCTATTTTGGGGTTGTCACACCATGTATTTGACGACTCAGAATGGGTTGGATGGAATGGACCTATTTTGGGGTTGTCACAGGTGGTATCAGAGCTTGGGGATATGATCTCTGGCGGAGATCGGGGTATACAACTAGGAGGGGAGAGATGAGTAAATCCTTCGCTAGTGTTTCCTACCTAAGCTTATTTGTTGGTCAGTCATAATATCGGGATATTATGTGATATGTTAATTTGTTAAATTAACACTTGTTTTGAAGCTGTATTCTAGAATGTTATTTGAAATACAGGAGATGAGCAATGGAGAAATTATGATGACAGAGAAGATGGAATTTGAAATGAAAGGAAGGTATTCTCAACTCTTTGAAATACCAGGTACGTAAATTTCGGGGACGAAATTTCATAAGGAGGGGAGATTGTAAGACCCCGAATTTTATGAAATAAAAGTATTCAATTTTTCTTATAATTACTATTCAGTAAATGGTTAAATTGATAAATGTTAAAGTTAAGGGTGATATATGATTTTTTTTCAAAATACACAAGTGGTTATAAAATAATCATTGTTGTCGGGGAATATTCGTTTGGTCGTGGAATATTCTTTCTGTCGGGGAATATTCGTACGACGGCGCAGCTATTTGTGGGCCCCATAACGAATAACTGTCGGGTGAAGAAAACGACAAATTTAAGTTTTTACAAATAACGGCGTAGTTGTTACCGTTAACACTGTTGGAATACCCGGTGGTTAAAATACAGTAATACGCGTTATTGCACAGTAGCACACGGTATTGCACAGTATTTTTGAAATTATTGATTCTTACGTAAGAAGGCACTACTCAATAATTGTTACAGTAATTACTGTTCAATATTTTATTTTATTGATTCAATAATTGCTACGTTGAAATTTTATATTATTGTTGTTCAATAATTGTCACTGCACAGTATTTTCCATTATCAGATCAATAATTCATATTATTTGAATAATATTATTAGATAACATTATTGTCAATGTCTAGAAAGTTCTGTCTAAGGAGAGGTTTGGTCATCTAATTGCGCGCTAGTAAGGAGAAATCCTTATTGGAAAGCCCCCTCTTTCCTGGGAACGGCCTGGTTGTCATAAATGTGATTCTGTAATATTATTTGTGAATAATTAATTATTGATTCATATGATAAGAAAATATTTATTTTATGTGGATATAAATGAGGGATATATTTTTGTGGTTAAAAAATGAAGGAGTTAATGTTGAGATTTTTATCCGTATTTTTGTCGGAATGGAGGTATTAAAAATCAGGATTTTTGAGATATTTTGCGGGGGTTATAATTTTTAATCCGACCGTTGGATCGTGGTAATTTTTGGATATGTTATACATATATAAGTTGAGTATATGCCCACAAATTTTGAACCGTTAAAAATGAACGTATGATTTATTATGAATTTTACGAGATGACTGGTTCAGAAATTGTTGAATTTTCGGAGTTTATCATTTTGGTAAAAATTTTAGAATTGGTGGGCCCCACTTGTGGTTGGTGAAGAAATGTGCTGAATTATATTTCAAATGTGGTGGGTGGGAATAGTAGCAGGTAAAGCCATCAGGTTGCAGGTCAAACCTACCAAAATTTTCCTATAAATAGAGGGCTAAGTTAGAATTGAAAATCACACCAGAAACATAAGCTTTCTCTCTTTCTCTCTCTATATTATGAAGCATATTTTGTGAGTTTTTAGATACTTGGTGAGTTGCTATTCATCAGTGCAAGTTTCCTTCAGCATCATATCCGATATCCAGTCAGAAGTACTGCTCTTTTGAGGTAAGGGATAGTAAGGGATTTTAAGGGTTGTTATGATTTTCAGTTTCGTAATTTTTCTGAACTTCAAAAATTCTGGAAAAATTTGAAATGATATTTTGATGAGTTTTCTTGATTGTGTCCAAAAATGGTGATTTTTGGATGTATAGATTGAGAGTTATGAATTTTATGAGAAAAGACTATTTTAAAAGTAACCGCTTATAATTCCTTGTGGTTAACTCCAAAATTGATGAAATTTTTATTGGGAGTACATGTATATGATAGAAGTATACTCTGTAAATTTCAGAATTTTTAGACAAAAGTATAATTTTTGATAAATGTCTAAATATTCGGCTATTTTGGCCATATGAAAAATAGTAAATGACTTTTAAAAATTCTGAGAAAAATATATGTTCACTATGGGACTATATTATGCTAAATTTCAGAAAAGAAATATTTTTGGAACGGATTTGGTATTTTTCATGAAAATGGTCTAGTTATGAGTAAATGAATTAAATATGTTTTGTGAAGAAAGAAAATTGGAAAATAGGATTTTATGGCTTGAGAATCCTATATGAGGTATATGCAGATTTTTGATGAGGGTTTTGGTTATTGATGATGAAATTGTAAGAGTTGGCATTTTATGATGATTAAATGCATTAATTAGTAAAGTGTAAACAATTAAAATAAATTGTTTATAAATTTAAGTAATGTTATTCTTTCAATATCATTATACCGAAATATTGGTATGAATTTTATTGTAGAATTTCTATCTTTTGTGTCGGGGTTACTATTCATGAGTTACGAATATTACTCTTGAGATTAAAACTATATGTTGATCATATTATTTTTATCATCATATATAACATTTTTATAACCCTGATGTTGAAATTCTCTTTCACTGGAGTGTAAAGATGGGTAGATTATTGGTATGATCATGACTAGGGTTCTCTTTGGCCTGTAGTGCAAAGTTGAATTGTGACTGGTATGATCATGACCATTGAATTTATAAGTGAATATCTTTAGCTTAAGTGCAAAGGTGAAATGATCAACATGGTTATAATTATTGTTTATATAAATTCTGAAATGATTATATATTTCTTTGAGATATGAATATATTTGGCCTGTAGTGCAAATATGAACTGTTGAGGAATATCTTTGGCCTGTAGTGCAAAGATGAATTGTTGATGAATATCTTTGGCCCGTAGTGCAAAGATGACATGTTGTTGAATATCTTTGGCCAGTAGTGCAAAGATGAACAGATGTTGAGATGAACATGACCAACTGGTGATACAAATGAATATCTTTGGCCGTAGTGCAAAGATGAAGTTATTAGTATGATTATGAACAGGAAATGTGATTTGGTGTAACCATGATCTTTGATGTTTCAGGTAAAGACAAGTGATGAAAATTATCTTTGTCCTGGATGAGAAGAGGAATTTAGAATCATAATTATGATTATGAGTTATTTATATGATTGTGGACCAGAACTGTTGATTGATGTTACAGGGATAAAACATTGTTGGTGGATTTTTAACATGGAGAAGATAATAGACTTTATAGTCTATTTGACTCTTCTAATGGATTGCATGTTCCGCTGCAACTATGGTTGAAATTTTTATCATTTACCATATGTTCTAAATCTCTGATTTATTATTGATGAAGGCTATTGATAATTTAATTATCTTTAGTCATGATATTCTTTACTGAGCTAGTTGTGCTCACCCTTTTGCTTCACAATTCCTTTCAGGTAATAAGAGTGTAGCTGGGTCGAGCGGGGGTAACAAGGGAATAGAACGGTGGTCATCATTTAGTAGTTATATTTGGTGAAGAAAATAGGGTGAGGCGAACCCAACGTTGGAAGGGTGTTTTGTCACAATCATACAAGATGTCTAATGACATACAACCTCGTGTCATCATAAGACAGGGTTGTGCTCATCCACTTGCTGAGTATATCTATGGGCACTACCTATATAATCTTGGTGTTTGTTTGAAGTATAATTCTCAATTAGAGACAGTGGAGATAATGATAAGTCAAGAGAAGACTCACCATTGGGAAGAATATGATAGTAATCTTCTCGTTTTTTTTTGGGGTCTATTGGGTCAACCAAGGATAATTCTGTGGCCATATGATATCTATCATAACCTAGACGCGTGGCCTCCCATGTACGAAGGTTTCCTTGAGCACTTCCCAAAGATTCTAATTTCTAAAACAGTTTTTGACTATACCTTTATGTAAGGTGTTATTGTGAGGTGATGTCCACGGTTGGAACATGAGTCACATTTGGTATATATTTGTATCCAAACTCACAGCATATGTGTTGTTGTATTTTGCACGACAATTGTTGTAATAAAGTTGTAGTTGTTTTCTGTACCATGTATTTGACGACTCAGAATGGGTTGGGTGGAATGGACCTATTTTGGGGTTGTCACACCATGTATTTGACGACTCAGAATGGGTTGGATGGAATGGACCTATTTTGGGGTTGTCACAGGATTGTTCTTGCAGCTCTTCAGTTTTATCTAGCCTCGTTTGTGTCCTACTTCTCTTAGGATTTTGTCCCTTTGTGTATCCATTTTGTTCTGTGTTACATTCAAAGGTGTTGATGGTGGATTAGATCAATAATAAAGCTCAAATAGCATCATGTGCAATCTCAAGCTTGTGCAGACCTACATGAACCAAGCTCAAAACCCAGTTGAATGGAAATGGAACTATTGACTGTTCAGCAGTTGGCATTGTTGTTTTTCTGTTCTTGATAATGACATATTGTAATGCTTAGGTAATAGCTTAATTTTATGGATAGTTTGGTTAATTTTGTGGTTTATTTTGTGGATTGAAAAGTGAATTTGAAATGTATATATGGATAGTTTGGTATATATTTTGTGGATATAGTAATTTAAAACTGTAAATGAATGGTATTATTGGGATGTATTTTGAATGGTTGATACATTTTGGCTTTAAATTTAAATGAGAATTTAGACCTTTTAGCTATATATCATGGCATTAGCATATTGCAGGTGCATTGGTAATATAGGTGAACCACAACATTTTTTTTTCTTTTTTCATTTTAACTACAACATTTTAAAAACGTTGCGGAATCATACCTTCTACAACATTTTTAGCCAGAAAACGTTGTGGAATCATACTTTCTACAACGTTTTTAAGCATCTACTAATTTATGAAAAACAAATCTACAACGTTTTTTTCTTAAAAAACGTTGTAGAATGTGTCTAACTACAACGTTTTAAAAACGTTGTGTAAGAGTGTCAAATAGATAACACCCTTAACCACGATGTTTTTCTGATTGAAACCACAACGTTTTTTCTGCGTTATCTATTTACTGTTTTGTAGTAGTGTAAAACCGCACCGCACCAATCACAAGCGGTTTCGTGTGCAATTTTGGATTTATCAAACCGCACCTAAACGGTTTCGAATGCGGTTTGGGTTTCAAACCGCACCATGCTCACCCCTATCATAAATGCATGCACATGCATGGTTATTTTTATTACTATTATCTATCTTTTATTTTGTGTGTTAAAATATCACTCACCTAAATTATTAGTAATAAGAATTAACCTGGTAACAAAATTCAAGGCCCATCACCGTACAACCTAGGTTGACTCTACTTTAATACTACATGGGCAAATGTCCAAAAATGCCTCTGATGTTTATCCCGATATCCCACTTACACCCTAAACTATTTTTTTTCTTCCAAAAGTACACTTAACGTTATAAAATTCAGCCCAATTATGCCCTTCCCACTACTAGAAAATTGACCTATAGCGACAGTCGCTGACCTTCGCTATATGCCAAAAAATTGTCGCTATAGGTTATAGCGACCTCTCAAAAACATCCTCGTCATACGTTCCTCATTCTCCACCAAATGAGGTGCAAACCTGGACAACTCTGCAAACCTCGCCTCGTACTGAGACACCGTCATGTTATTCTGCTCCAGTCTAATAAACTCTACCTCCTTCATATGACGAATACTTTCAGGAAAGTACTTGTCATTGAACAGTTTCTGAAATGTCTCCCAAGACATGCTGAGTGCGGTTGGATGGGTACGCTTCACAGACTCCCACCAGTAATCTGCCTCGCCACGGAACATAAAGGTGGCGAATGGAACCTTCTGTTCCTCCGTGCATCCCAAGACATCGAATATCTTGGTAATTTGCTTGACCCACATTTCCGCCATGATCGGATCCGGCTTTCCCTTAAATTCTGGTGGTCCCAATTCTTTGAACTGTTTGGCTGTGACAAATCGTGAATTGCTATCATTTCCTCCTGTATTTTGAACACGAGTCTCCCTCGTCTGGTTTTGCATGAATTGCAAAAAACTTCTAAACATTCCATCATTCATCATCTGCTCATTGGTGTTGTTCACAGGAGGAACATTGCCAGCCTGTTGCACGTTCTCCTCGTTGGTAAGCACCGGTGTCTCCACGGTCTCATTTACTCCACTGTTAATATTCTCAGTCGACATTCTCAAATACTGCCATAAAACAAGGGTTAATTAAATAAATTAACAAATGACATAATACCCCTATATTATGACTGACCAATAAATAAGCTTAGGTAGGACACACTAGCGAAGGATTTATTCGTCTCTCCCCTCCTAGTTCTATTCCTCGATCTCCGCCAGAGATCATATCCCTAAGCTCTGATACCAACTGTGACGCCCCCAAAATAGGTATATAACACCCATTCTGAGTCGCCAAAATACATGGTACAGAAACAACTACATTTTTATTATTACAACACAAGAACTGTGAGTTTAAATACAAATATTGTCATTTAGACAATATCCACACTCAAATAAGTCCTCATTACAATTATTGATATATTATTTCACAAAAATGGTGAGGACTACTAAAGTAACTTCTAGAACCATCATTCCATACCCCGACTAGTACTCGCTACATTCTCGCCTCCTGAGAAAAATGGAACAAAAAGGAAAAGGGTGAGCTCAACTAGCCCAGTAAAGAACATTATGACTAAGATAATACAGAACAAATTATCGTTAGCCTTCAACAGGGAAAAATCTAATAGAATACAATAGACAACAAGTTTTAAATCAATAACTGCAGCGGAAACAGCAAACCATTAGAAGAGTCAAGTAGAGAATGAGTTCTACTATCTTCTAAGATTTAAAAGTCTATCATCAATATTTTATCCCTGTAACAATAATCAATAACCATCTTTAATCAAATATTCATCTTTGCACTACAGGCCAAAGATATTTATTTGTATCACCAGTCGGTCATGTTCATCTCAACACCTGTTCATCTTTGCACTACGGGCCAAAGATATTCATCAGTTAATCATTCATCTTTGCACTACGGGCCAAAGATATTCAGTAATATCATCATTTAGGACTGAGGATGATGAAAAAATATCTTAAAGAAAACGAATCCAGTGAAACAAAATAACAAATATTAAGGATTCGTATTTCGATTTATCTATGTCCAAAAATACCTTATAATTATTCATAGTGAAGTAGAATTCAAGAATGATCAAAACATGGATACAATCAAAGCTAGTACCCAGAATAGATATTTTGGACGAAAAGAAGAAAATTTTATTTTTCGGTGAATAGTAACTCGTGAATAGTAACTCGTGAATAGTAACCCCGACGTGAAAAGTTCCAAATTTGATAAAAATTTCCAACCAATATTTCGGCATAATGATATTGAAGAAATAATATCATTTTTGAATAAAATAACATCTCTTACCTCGTAAAGACAGTACTTCTGGTCGGAATACCGGTATAAGGCTGAAAGACACTTGCTCTGATGAATAGAAACTCTCAAAGTATCTAAATACTCACAAAATACACTCAATAATCTAGAGAGAGAAAGAGAGAAAACTTGTTTCTGGTGTGATTTTTAATTCTAACTTAGCCCTCTATTTATAGGAAAATGTTAGCACGCTGAAGCAGACTTAACCTGCAACCTGATGACTTTACCTGCTACTATTCCCACCCACCACATTTGAATAAAAATCTCAGCACATTTCTTCACCAACCAAGAGTGGGGCCCACCAATTCTAGAATTTTCTACCAAAATGATTAACTCTGAAAATTCAACAATTTCTGAACCAGTCATCTCGTAAAATTCATAATAAATCATACATTTATTTTTAACGGTTCAAAATTTGTGGACATATACTCAACTTATATATGTATAACATATCTAAAAATTACCACGATCCAACGGTCGGATTAAAAATTATAACCCCCGCAAAATATCTCAAAAACCCTGATTTTTAATACCTCCATTCCGAAAAAAATACTGATAAAAATCTCAACATTAACTCCTTCATTTTTAACCATAAAAATATATCCCTCATTTATATCCACAAAAATAAATATTTTCTTATCATATGAATCAATAATTAATTATTCACAAATAATATTACATAATCACATTTATGACAACCAGGCCGTTCCCAGGAAAGAGGGGGCTTTCCAATAAGAATTTCTCCATACTGGCGCGCAATTAGATGACCAAATCTCTCCTTAGACAGAACTTTCTAGACATTGCCAATAATGTTATCTAATAATATTATTCAAATAATATGAATTATTGATCTGATAATGGAAAATACTGTGTAGTGACAATTATTGAAACAATAGTAATATAAAATATCAACGCAGCAATTATTGAATCAATAAAATAAAATACTGAACAGTAATTACTGTAACCATTATTGAGTAGTGCCTTCTTACGTAAGAATCAATAATTGGTGCAATACAGTGTGCTACTGTGTAACAACGCGTATTATTGTGTTTTAACCACCGGGTATTCCAACAGTATTAACGGTAACAACTACGCCGTTATTAATAAAAAACATATACTTGTCGTTTTCTTCATCCAATCGCTTTCCGTTATGGGGCCCATAAAAGACTGCGCCGTTGTACGAATATTCCCCGACTGGAAGAATATTCCACGACCAAACGAATATTCCCCGACAACAATGAATATTTTATAACCACCTGCTTATTTGAAATATTTGCGCATTTTACCCATAACTAACCTCATTAATCAATTTAACACTTACTATTTCAAAATAATAAATAGAGGGAATTTAAATTTCATTTATTAATAATTTGGGGTCTTACAACCTCCCCTCCTTATGAAATTTCGTCCTCAAAATTGACGTACGTACCTGGTGTTTCGAAAAGATGAGGATACCTCGCTTTCATTTCCGTTTCCAACTCCCAGGTCATTTCCTCAATAGCATGGTTTCTCCACAAAACTTTAACTTGTGGTATGACCTTCGTGCGTAGGACATGCTCCTTTCTATCCAAGATCTTGACAGGTACCTCTTCGTACGTTAAGTCTTCAGCTATCTCGTCCGGTTCTAACTCAATAACGTGGTCTGGGTCTTTCACATATTTACGTAACACAGATATATGAAAAACATTATGAACACGAGACATACTTGGAGGTAACGCGAGTCTATAGGCCACATTTCCTACTCGGTCAAGAATCTGAAATGGACCAATAAATCGTGGATTGAGTTTTTCTCTCTTCCCAAATCTTGTAACTCCTTTCCATGGAGCCACACGCAACAATACATGATCCCCAATGTCAAATTCCACGTCCTTTCGATGAAGATCTGCATAACTCTTTTGTCGATCCTGTGCCATTTGTATACGTTATCGAATCATTTGGATCTTCTCTGTAGTCATGCGTACCAACTCTGGTCCCAACAATGTTGCTTCACCCACCTCGTCCCAGCATACTGGAGAGCGACACTTTCGTCCATATAATGCTTCAAATGGGGCCACACCTATACTTGCCTGATAACTGTTATTGTAAGAGAATTCCACCAATGGTAGGTACTTATCCCAACTCCCTTTGAAATCTAGGACACAAAGTCTTAATAGATCTTCAAGAGTTTGAATAGTCCTCTCTGATTGTCCGTCCGTTTGAGGATGGTATGCCGAACTAAATCGTAAATCTGTGCCCATAGCTTTTTGCAAGCTAACCCAAAATCTTGAAGTGAATCTTGGGTCACGATCCGAAACTATGGATACTGGCATGTCATGCAGTCTCACAATCTCATCTACGTATATACGAACAAGACGTTCAAGGGAATAAGTCTCCCGTATCGGCAAGAAATGAGCAGACTTGGTTAATCTATCAACAATAACCCAAATAGCATTTATGCCTTGAGAAACCGTGGGAAGACCCGTAACGAAATCCATGGTAATGTGTTCCCACTTCCATTTCGGAATCTCAAGTGGTTGCAATGGACCCTTTGGTACTTGATGTTCCGCCTTTACACGTTGACAAGTTAAACACCTCGAGATAAACTTTGCAATCTCTCTCTTCATATTATTCCACCAAAATGTATGTCGTAGATCACGATACATTTTGGTACTTCCAGGATGGATTGCAAATGGTGTATTGTGTGCTTCCATCATGATCTTGTACTTCAAATCAGAATTGTTAGGAACACAGAGTCTAGAGTGGACTCGAAGTATTCCTTCTTCATCGATTCTTGCTTCTGGAATAGAACCTTCTTGCACTTTCTTCTTCATACGCATCAGCTCTATGTCCGTAGCTTGAGCAGCTTTAACTTTATCGATTAAAGTCGGTTCTACTCGTATATTTGATATCATCATGTGGGTACTTGGAGTCTTCATCTCTATCTCCATCCTTTGCAAGTCATACAAAATGGGCCTTTGTGTTAACAACATTGCACTCGTACCCGTATATGATCTTCTACTCAATGCGTCAGCTACTACGTTTGCTTTTCCAGGATGATATTGGATGGTATGATCGTAATCTTTCAACAGCTCGAGCCAACGTCGCTGCCGCATGTTGAGTTCCTTTTGGGTGAAGAAATATTTGAGGCTTTTATGATCTGTATAGATCTCCACTTTCTCCCCATACAGGTAGTGTCTCCAGATCTTCAACGCGAAAACTACTGCTGCCAACTCCAAATCATGAGTAGGATAATTCCTCTCATATTCTTTGAGTTGTCGCGAGGCATAGGCTATGACTTTCCCATGTTGCATGAGAACACATCCTAACCCTTTGCCTGAAGCATCACTGTAGATAACAAATCCATCCGAACCAGATGGTATTGTCAGAACAGGTGCCGAAATGAGTCTCCTCTTAAGCTCTTGAAAACTCTTCTCGCATTCCTCGCTCCATACGAATTTGATATCTTTCCGAGTCAGCTGAGTTAACGGGGTAGTGATTCGAGAAAACCCTTCCACGAATCTTCGATAATAACCAGCTAAGCCTAGAAAGCTACGTACTTCGGTCACCGTCTTTGGTTGCTCCCAACTTTGTATTGCTTCAATCTTCGCCGGGTCAACAGATACTCCATGTTTTGACACCACGTGCCCTAGGAAAGCTACTTCCTCAAGCCAGAACTCGCATTTCTTCAACTTAGCATATAACTTGTTTTCACGCAGCCTTTGGAGTACCAGCTTCAAATGATGCTCATGATCTTCATAGCTTTTGGAATATATGAGGATGTCATCAATAAAGACAACAACGAACTGATCCAAATAATCCTTGAATATTCGGTTCATCATATCCATGAAAGCCGCAGGAGCATTAGTCAATCCAAAAGACATGACTAGGAATTCATAATGTCCGTACCGAGTTCTGAAGGCAGTCTTTGGAATATCCTCAGTTTTAACCTTCAGCTGATGATATCCAGAACGAAGATCGATCTTTGAAAAGAATTATGCTCCTTGTAACTGGTCAAACAGGTCATCAATACGAGGTAGCGGATACCTATTCTTAATAGTGACATGGTTTAATTCCCGATAATCAATACAAAGTCGCATACTCCCGTCTTTCTTCTTTATAAATAAAACAGGAGCACCCCAAGGAGATGTACTAGGACGAATGAAACCGATGTCCAACAACTCTTGTAGTTGGACCTTTAACTCCTGAAGTTCAATAGGAGCCATTCGATATGGAGTTTTAGAAATGGGCTTTGTACCAGGTTCAAGATCAATAAAGAATTCAATTTCTCGTTCCGGGGGTAGACCGGGAAGTTCTTCAGGAAATACGTCAGGAAAGTCAATAACAACAGGAATATTATTCAAATTTGACGTGTCTTTATTCAAATCCATAACATGGGCTAAGAAAGTTTGACATCCGTTTTTTAATAAACGAATGGCTTTATGGTTTGATATAACAGTGATTGATTTTAATGGCTTAGTTGTTTGAATTCGTACAACAGGTTGGTTAGGAATATAAAAACTAACAACCTTACGAAAACAATCAATTTTGGCATGATGAGTAGTTAGCCAATCAATCCCTAAAATCACATCAAAAGCAAGTATCTTTAAAGAGATAAGGTCAACAGGTAAGGTGATGGTGCCAACTTGGATCACACAAGATTTATAAACAGTGGATGTGATGAAAGTTTCTCCTAACGGAGTCTCCACAGATAAATCAAAGTCTAACTTCTCCGGAGTCAAGTTTAAACGTTGAGCACAAGCAGGAGAGATAAAAGAATGGGTAGAACTGGTATCTAATAAGGTATAAACTTCGCATGAATTTATGATTAGCTTACCCGTGATCACCTCGTTTGGATTCCTCGCATGTTGACCAGTCACGACAAACGCTCTTCTAGGAACCGTTGACTTTATCTTTTCTGGGACAGCTTTTTGAGTCACCATCCCCGCTGGACTTGGTTTTGCTACAGTGCAATCTCGAGCGATATGTCCTTCCTTTCCACAATTATAACATACCTTAAACTGTTGTGGGCAGTTTGGGCTGATATGTCCTTCTTTTCCGCACTTATAGCATATAACCGGTGGTCGTTCTCCTCCCTTGGAACCAATTGCTGTTGGTGCTGACGTCTTCGTATTGTCATTGTTGAATCTCCTCTTTTTAAAATCTCCTCCCGACTCGCTTCTTCTATTTTCATAGCCACGATTACCACCAGAGTGGTTGCCGTTCTTGTCTGTATTTTTCTTTCTCCGCTGGTTATCATTGTTCTGATGACTGCTGTCACCGATATGATCCTGGTTGTGGTCCCTCAGTTGACCGTACTCATTATCTCGCTCTAATAATTGAGCCCTGTTGACAACATCTGAATAGAGAGAAAATTTATGAGAAATGAGATATTGACATATGCCAGGTTTCAAACCTCTCAAAAATATCCTCGTCATACGTTCCTCATTCTCCACCAAATGAGGTGCAAACCTGGACAACTCTGCAAACCTCGCCTCGTACTGAGACACCGTCATGTTATTCTGCTCCAGTCTAATAAACTCTACCTCCTTCATATGACGAATACTTTCAGGAAAGTACTTGTCATTGAACAGTTTCTGAAATGTCTCCCAAGACATGCTGAGTGCGGTTGGATGGGTACGCTTCACAGACTCCCACCAGTAATCTGCCTCGCCACGGAACATAAAGGTGGCGAATAGAACCTTCTGTTCCTCCGTGCATCCCAAGACATCGAATATCTTGGTAATTTGCTTGACCCACATTTCCGCCATGATCGGATCCGGCTTTCCCTTAAATTCTGGTGGTCCCAATTCTTTGAACTGTTTGGCTGTGACAAACCGTGAATTGCTATCATTTCCTCCTGTATTTTGAACACGAGTCTCCCTCGTCTGGTTTTGCATGAATTGCAAAAAACTTCTAAACATTCCATCATTCATCATCTGCTCATTGGTGTTGTTCACAGGAGGAACATTGCCAGCCTGTTGCACGTTCTCCTCGTTGGTAAGCACCGGTGTCTCCACGGTCTCATTTACTCCACTGTTAATATTCTCAGTCGACATTCTCAAATACTGCCATAAAATAAGGGTTAATTAAATAAATTAACAAATGACATAATACCCCTATATTATGACTGACCAATAAATAAGCTTAGGTAGGACACACTAGCGAAGGATTTATTCGTCTCTCCCCTCCTAGTTCTATTCCTCGATCTCCGCCAGAGATCATATCCTTAAGCTCTGATACCAACTGTGACGCCCCCAAAATAGGTATACAACACCCATTCTGAGTCGCCAAAATACATGGTACAGAAACAACTACATCTTTATTATTACAACACAAGAACTGTGAGTTTAAATACAAATATTGTCATTTAGACAATATCCACACTCAAATAAGTCCTCATTACAATTATTGATACATTATTTCACAAAAATGGTGAGGACTACTAAAGTAACTTCTAGAACCATCATTCCATACCCCGACTAGTACTCGCTACATTCTCGCCTCCTGAGAAAAATGGAACAAAAAGGAAAAGGGTGAGCTCAACTAGCCCAGTAAAGAACATTATGACTAAGATAATACAGAACAAATTATCGTTAGCCTTCAACAGGGAAAAATCTAATAGAATACAATAGACAACAAGTTTTAAATCAATAACTGCAGCGGAAACAGCAAACCATTAGAAGAGTCAAGTAGAGAATGAGTTCTACTATCTTCTAAGATTTAAAAGTCTATCATCAATATTTTATCCCTGTAACAACAATCAATAACCATCTTTAATCAAATATTCATCTTTGCACTACAGGCCAAAGATATTTATTTGTATCACCAGTCGGTCATGTTCATCTCAACACCTGTTCATCTTTGCACTACGGGCCAAAGATATTCATCAGTTAATCATTCATCTTTGCACTACGGGCCAAAGATATTCAGTAATATCATCATTTAGGACTGAGGATGATGAAAAAATATCTTAAAGAAAACGAATCCAGTGAAACAAAATAACAAATATTAAGGATTCGTATTTCGATTTATCTATGTCCAAAAATACCTTATAATTATTCATAGTGAAGTAGAATTCAAGAATGATCAAAACATGGATACAATCAAAGCTAGTACCCAGAATAGATATTTTGGACGAAAAGAAGAAAATTTTATTTTTCGGTGAATAGTAACTCGTGAATAGTAACTCGTGAATAGTAACCCCGACGTGAAAAGTTCCAAATTTGATAAAAATTTCCAACCAATATTTCGGCATAATGATATTGAAGAAATAATATCATTTTTGAATAAAATAACATCCCTTACCTCGTAAAGACAGTACTTCTGGTCGGAATACCGGTATAAGGCTGAAAGACACTTGCTCTGATGAATAGAAACTCTCAAAGTATCTAAATACTCACAAAATACACTCAATAATCTAGAGAGAGAAAGAGAGAAAACTTGTTTCTGGTGTGATTTTCAATTCTAACTTAGCCCTCTATTTATAGGAAAATGTTAGCACGCCGAAGCAGACTTAACCTGCAACCTGATGGCTTTACCTGCTACTATTCCCACCCACCACATTTGAATAAAAATCTCAACACATTTCTTCACCAACCAAGAGTGGGGCCCACCAATTCTAGAATTTTCTACCAAAATGATTAACTCTGAAAATTCAACAATTTCTGAACCAGTCATCTCGTAAAATTCATAATAAATCATACATTTATTTTTAACGGTTCAAAATTTGTGGACATATACTCAACTTATATATGTATAACATACCCAACACAGGCTTCGATTTACTGCACAAAAAAATCGCCTAAGAACCCTAATTTTTGCTGTAACAGATGGATTAGCAAATAATAAGATTGAGAGAAAGTATAGCTAGATCGAGGATTGTGTTCTTCACCAGTAGTGACGGCGACCGTTTCTAACCTTACGATCGGAGCGACTTGTGTTCCCATATCTTCATCTTTGCCGGCAACAGTTTCTTCCTCTTCTCTGTGCTCTAGATCGTTGCTGGCCATTTACGGGCTGGGTAAGATGATTTCGTGTTACGAGATTTACGGTTGGGTACGAGAGATTTAGGGCTGGCTATAAGAGATTTAGGGGAGTTGAGAGGGAGCGAGTTTTTGGGAAAAAAATTAGTATACTGATAGCTTGAGAGAGTTTTTGGAGCCTGAAAATAATGGAGGGAGTAAATTTAGTTTGGAGCAAAATTCCCATTAGCTACGGCCAAATAAAAGGCCTCGGTGTAGGGCCTTTTTTATGTTTATAGAGTGGGTCAAGCGGTGACCCTTGCAATAGAGCTGTGTTTTCTCTCTATACCTATGACCATTCCGTGACCGTGTCTATAGACACCCTATAGCGACGGTTCCATCCCGACAGTCGCTATATCTCGTCGCTATAGGTTAAATTTCTAGTAGTGTCCCGTTAACAGACTTGCCACTGAGGCAAACGGAGTAGACACGGGGACATAGGGGCGGATCCAGTCCATTAGTTCAGTGGGGTCAATTTTTTTAAAATAAAAATTTATATAAAAAATAAAATACAATAAAATAAAGGCAGAATGTGAGGAATATTGCAAATAATTGTGTGAGCTATCATATAAAATCGATATTATTTTATGTAATTGAATACACTTCCTTGATCTTATGTTATATATAAAATGATATTTTATAATTTTTTAAAACACTATTATTATAATTTTTTAAAACACTATTATTATAAAACTAAATAATATTGTTAAAATATTATTTATAATAACATTTTTTGAGATTTCATTGTTTGAAACTATCATGATGATAGTCTCATTTTAATAGCTGCAAAAATATCATGTTCAATGTAAGTTACTAAACAATATAAAATAATGGAGTGTTGGTGTTAGTAAAAATTTGAGACATTTAATAGTCTTTTAGTTTAAATTTTTTATTTTCACTAAATACTTTATAAAATCAAAATCAAATTAAAAATTAACTGTCAAAAATTCAGTGGGGTCGATTGACAATTGACCCCACTGCCCTAAGGTAGAACTGTCCATGCGTGGACATATTCTCGTTCTTCTCCCTCTTCTATCTCTATAAACCCATATTCTCGTTCTTCTCCCTCTTTTATCTCTGTCTCATCTCCTTCCACATGAAACCAAGAACATTACAAATCCGATCAAATCAAAAATGAAATCCATACAAACACATAATTCCTAATCATAATAATACCATATAAAAAAATTGTATTCAGTTCAAGAGGAGAAAAGGGCTTTTCTCGGGTCATAAAACAAGAACAAATTTTGAAATTAAGAAAAACGAGAGATGGATTCCAGCAGGAGGGCGATGGAATCATACTGGAGGTCAAGGATGATAGATGGGGCAACATAGGATGAAGATAAGGTGGCCCCAGTTTACAAATTAGAGGAAATTTGTGAGTTGCTTAGATCTTCTCATGTCAGTATAGTTAAAGAAGTTTCTGAATTCATCTTCAAGCACCTAGAACATAAAAAGCAAGTAAATCTCACAGCCAAATGAATTTCACCCATCTTCTTCACACCAGATGGATGTAAAACCAAAAGTGGATATGAATGTGTGTAAATCCTATCTGTTTCAAGGGTAGAGAGACGAATCCTGACCTTTTCAATCCGTGAATCCTTCGCCCCTCCAGCCTTATCCTCCAGCTATCGATGATTATAGGAGAGAGAAAATGATATTTATAAGAGAAAATTGTGTGGTTCTAGGTTTTTCTTCCCAATTTAATGAAGGGTGGTAGCAGATGCCCACGACAGCGATTTGGGAGAGAGAGGGGGATTAGAGAGGGCGACGGAGACGATTGATTTGGGTTGAACGGGCATGAGGATGGAGAACAGGGTATTATTATTATTTAAGGTATTTTAAAAATAAATTTGGATTAATTTTATATGGTAAATTGTATTAATTATAAATTATATAAAAAGTATCATTAATTACAATATTTTTTATTAAAAAATATTTAAATTAAATTTAAAACTCCAACACTAATTTTATATTTGGGAATGAAAAAGGACAAAACACTAATAATAATAATAATAATAATAATAATAATAATAATAATAAATAGTAAATAGTAAATAGTAAATAGTAAATAGTAAGATGAGGAAGTTATATTGACAATGGGCACATGTATTGGGATAAATATGTTTGATTTGAATTGTTAGCTATTTTCCACGTATGCATTGCCTTGTCAGCAAATTTGTCCACGTGTCTGCTCCGTTTGCCTCGATGGCAAGTCTGTTAACGGGAGGGGCATAATTGGGCTGAATTTTATAACGTTAAGGGTACTTTTGGAAGAAAAAAAATAGTATAGGGTGTAAGTGGGATATCAGAGTAAACATCAGGGGTATTTTTGGACATTTGCCCAATACTACATCCGTTCCTAAAAGATTATCGTTTATGGTTTTGGCACATGAATTAAAAATGTCATTTAATAATATCATTTAACAATTAAAATTTGTTTGAAATTCCATCACTACCCTTTTATGGAAAATTGAAAACTATTAATACAAGGGAGAGAATTTGTTGAGACAATGAGAGAAGGTAGGGGTAATATAGGAAAGTAAATAATTTATTCTCATCGAAAGTTATAAACGACAAATATTTTGGAATAAATTTTTTCTTCTAAAACGGTAATTTTTAGGAACGGATGGAGTATTATTGTACCAAACCTACAACCTGGGTCAGACGTATTAATTAGCATACCATATATGTCCTTAATTTTCTCATTAAGAATGTCAAACGTATGTCATATGTATACTTTAAGAATTCCATAAGAGTTGCATCCCGTATCTTATACCATATCTTTTTATTTTATGTATGTTTGATAATTTTTTTTATTGCTTTTGTGTTGTACATGCCAGAAATTCTTTGGTGTTGTACACGTAACACTAATATTTGTTGAAACTTTAAATATTTATGCACATCTACATATATGAGATGCTGAATCAGTTTTCTCGACACAATCATACTTTGTTTTATAAAAATGTGGTTAATATTATGAAAGAAAAAATATATTTAACAATAATGTTATAATTATTTTATGAGTTAAATGCACTTTGCATCTCCAAGTTTATTTATTTTACACATTATATTCTATACTTCAAAACGTGACATTTTACATCCCGAACTTTTAGCGATTCGGCGCATAAAAGTGCAAAATCCGACACTTTCCTATCACTTTTAGAACGAATTTTGGGCTAGAGGCAAGTGCGGGATGCAGAGTGTCACGTTATGAAATATATGAAGCAATATGCAAAATAGGATATACTTGAGAGATACAAAGTGCATTTAAGTCTTCTTTTATCAGTATTTAATATCTTTTAAGTTATATTTATGTGTTCTCCAAAAAAAAACTATTAAGTGATATGTATGTTCGGGCGACATTATTTAGAATAGAATTCTCTCTATTATCATTTTCATTCAATTTCCCTTAATACAAAACTCCTCTTCAATACTCCGTCCATCCTAAATTATCTGCACTTAATTTTAGATAATTTTTATTGTACCAAAATAATTGTATTTTGGTATTTTTTGAAGTATTAAAGTGGTTATATTAGTACAAGTTTACCCTTTTCACTTATTCTTTCTCCTCATAAATGTTTAATCCCCAAATATGGAGAAGGTAAAAGGTTTTTACTCCATGAAAAAGTTAAGCTTATTTCTACCAATAAAAAAATAAGTGCATATATGGGGATAATTTATTGTGCAATAATTCCAAAAGACTCTTTGTTCCAAAAATATAATTTTTGATGTGTACTTTTACTAATAAAATTGGTATAATAATTGTATTTCTTAATAAATGTATAAATAAATAAAAATGCAGATAATTTTGAGATGGAGGGAGTATTGTTGAAGCAAGCCTACTTTTAGATAGTTATACCATCGGTCCGTCTCTAAAGCGAACCTTAAAGAGCGAACTAAAGACGAATCGTCGTCTTTGGTGTCTATGGCGACGGTTCGATCCGTCGCCATAGCCATGTAGTCTTTGACGACGGGTCGAACCGTCGCCATAGACACCAAAGACGACGATTCGTCTTTGATTCGCTTTTTAAGGTTCACTTTAGAGACTCTCCGGTTATACCATATATCTGCTTCTTTGGTTGAAATTAAAGGCGTACAAATTCATACTAGAGTGGGCGAATGCTATATCCATAAAAATCACAAATAATGTCATATGTAAATTTTCTTACGGGTTGTGAGATTGATCTTAACAATTGTACTAATGTTTTTCTTGGTGTGTGAGTGTCTATATATATATATATATTAATAATTAGTGTATAATATTGGGTAATATATTCTATGTTTCAAAGAAAAAAAATCATCAATTGTCAAAAAAAATATTTTATATGCTTTAATTATTAATAACAGTATAAGATAACATAATATTCTTAATCTTGACATTTTAATTTCATTATTATGCATCATCAACTTAATTAGATCTACGGAAAAACATGTGACAAAATACATTCTTACTATTACTAGTATAAATTTTCAATTGGGACTACTTTATGGAAGGGAGTGGGTAGTATGTTTCAGCAAAAGAAAGAAAAATAGAAAGAAACAAAGTACTATGATTTAACTCGTAATTAATGAATGATTACTACACCAATAGGAATGTCCTTTTCGAAAAGATTACGGCATTATGCAACCATAATATTAACACAATTAATTAAAGTTTAATTAAGTGAGAATCAGGTGACAACATTGACTACGTACAACCCACTTCTCTCGTAGTGAACGCGGACAGAACCTCATCTAAAGGTAAAATAATAGTAAAAGAAAGAGAGAGTGTTGTAGAGAGATGAGAAAAAAATAATTTTACTATCATTTTACATTTAAATATATGTCCTTGGATATTTATATACAAGGACATAAATTTAAATTTAAAATTAGATACGAGTGTATTTAAATTTCTTACTATAGTTTCTTTTGCAGAACTTGTAACTTGTAAACATGCTATTGATTGTAGGTATAAAATCGCACAGTAGATGTAGAACCATAAATATATCTTTTAACATTTTAGACAAATTTTTTGTGGTTGTAGTGTGTTGCACCAAAAGAAATTAAAAGCTTTCAATTTTAAGGGACTGATTTAGCAAAACCAATATTAACGAAGCTCGATCCATTTTCCAAGAAAAATTTGGTCATATTCTCAAACAAGAATCTTAAACCATTAATAATTTTGATTATATTCTCAAATAAGAATCTTAACCATTAAAATAATTTGGTCATATTCTCAAACAAGAATCTTAACCATTAATAATTTGGTTTCTTAATTATGTACCAATCAAAAAGACCAAAATTTGGAGAGAGCAAGAGGGAGAAGAAAACAGAGACACAACACCAAAAGAAGAAAATGAATGAGCATATCACCAAACAAAATAAAAATAATTTGCATCTCCGGCAGCTAAAACAAAAAGAAAAGAACAGTATTAATTGTAATTACTTATATAGTTGTAATGCGGGGACCATAGTTTGCGATTTGCATGGTGTGTTAAGTTTCAAACAAAAGAAGAAAATGATGTGAATCTCTCTCTTTTTTCTCACGGATTAATAAATTAAAAGTGATGTGCATTTGCTTCCTTCCTTATTAGCATCTTTTCTTCCTTCACTGTCAATGGTTTTTCCTTCAAAACTTGCCATTTATTATCTATATATTTTTGTTGAGTTTACTACGTGAAGTTTGCCGTAGTAGGTGAAGAAAACGAAACGGAGATTGTTAGCTATTTATAAAGAAAGCTCTGGCTTATCCATGTGCACTCATTCAACCACATAAGTCATAACCATTTCACCTTTCTCTCTCATTCAATCTTTGGCCAAGTGGACGTATTACACAACCCCTTGTTACCACATGTTTCAGCTTTATAATATAGATATCAAATGTAATAAATATAACGTTAACATTTTTTCACACTACACAATTATTTGTATATGGTTTTGTTTTAGCCATTGGAGAGAGTAGGACTCTAAATAGAGTCCAAAATATCTGATATTCACTTTGAAAATTAGTATATGTATTCGCGTCAAAATGAATATTATTTGTATTCGTATTAAAATGAATAATATTATTTATATTTGTATTCGTTTAAAACGGATACAGATATATACATATTCATATTTGTTATTATTTGAATCCGTAATATTAATATATATATATATATATATATATATATATATATATAGAGAGAGAGAGAGAGAGAAGAGTCCGGATCTTAAGCTCACCCCTTATCTAATTCACCCGAGCTCACCCCCCTTTAGCGACGGATCCGGCGACGGTTCAGTCGCTAAAGTATAGACGACGGTTGTATGACCAAACCGTCGCCGGATCCGTCGCTAAAGGGGGGTGAGCTCGGGTGAGTTAGATAAGGGGTGAGCTTAAGATCCAGACTGTATATCACTACAAGAAAAATGTTTATCAGCGACCGCTCATTAGCGACCGTATATAGTCGCAGATAGATATCAGCGACAGCATACGGTCGCTAATCGGCGTCGCACAAAATCTGGTCGCTAAGGCGCGCATCAGCGACCACTATTAGCAACCGCTATATCTGCGACCGATAAGAGCGACCGAAATGATAAATTCGGTCGCTGAGCTGAGTCAGCATGGACTATGAACATAGCTGACGTGGTCCAGGTGTCAGCGACCGGTATCAGCGACCGGATGCGGTCGCTGATAGTCTTAAATATTAGATCGGTCGCTAATAAGTATCAGCGACCACATGCGGTCGCTGATATGAAAAAAAATAAACAGATTTTTGTTGTTTTGCAAAATTCCCAAAAACCTGTACCTGTTTTGTACCTGCTTTATCCCAACCCACATACACAACAAGATAAGCATCATACACAATAAAATAAACATCCATTGTACCCACCAACACATACACCAAACTAGTTTCAAAACTAGTTTAAATAACATAACTGAATATACAAGTTATGAACATACAATAAGTTACAAAAGTGATATATATATATATATATATATAAAGCAGGTACGTCAAGCATCATCGCCTCCTTGATCACCCTGTAATTAACAAAATAATAAAATAAATTACAAATATATACTAACTATGTTAATATTGGTATATTACGACAATATATACAACAAATTGATTTTATACTTCGTCGCTATCCCCATGCTGTGATGCTGCCGCCGCCGCCACTGCTTTAGCTAACTCCTCAGGATCCAGAGCCCCCAGATGCCCGCCCAGTATCGTCAGAAGATTTCGATCTTGACATATAGCTCTAACACAGTCAGCCGGAGTATGAACAGCTGGATGGCTCGATGACTGTGTAGACTGGGTAGAAGAGCAGCCTGAGCCACTGAAGGATGGACGTCATCGTTGTCCTTGACCTTTAATGTAGTTCTTCTTCACAACAGACGCCCTCTCCCACAACTCTTGATCAATAGACGGACGTGGAGTGCCTTCAGGATAACGTTCATTCAATAAACGCTTATAAGTGTCCTGTCATCATGTTAACAATTAAATAGTGAAAAATAAATTAATTCTGTAAGCATTGATAAACAAGATTAAGTTGTTAAAATTTATTACCGCTATCTGGATAGCCTCAGGCAGACCATCACGGGTGGCCACGTACACATCCAGCCAATGGATAGGTGTACCTTGAGACTAAGATTCCTATACAAAAAAAAGAATGATATTACTAAGTAAAAATGTGATATATTTTCTACAATTCATGATTTTAAACATATTAAAACTTGTAATTAAATACGTACTCGGGCAGTGATATGCTGCAACTGTGAAATACTACCGCCCTTGTATGTCCCTTTAGCCTTTTCGCCTTCGGGTACACCCGAGGATCTGTTGCTGGTGGCAGTCTTTCGTCTTTTCACCCAGCTCTCAGCCCTCCATTGAGCACACATCTCAGCCCATATGGCCTGGGTGCACCACCAGGGACTATGCTCGTGCATGTAATCTTCTCCCTGGCCTGGATGGTCGATCTCTGCATTGTGAAGGGTTTTTTATCTTTCTTTATTCAAATTGTCTTTGGTGCAGACCGCGCACTTCTGCCAAAATAATGTCTGTATCACTGAAGCCTGCACGTCCTCCCATCTATACCATTTCTGCAAATAAAACAACAATAAAAACATTACTAAATAATTATCCTTCGAATACTAAATAATTATCCTTTGTCATAATTAAAAAAACATACCTGAAATTCTGCCCAAACAGCATCCTTGTGGGCGATAGGTGTGCTCGCCCACGTAATCACAGGTATATGCCAATTCTGTAAACACAGCTGTGATATACACTTGACGATCTTATTATTTGAAAAATCACTATAATATACAACATCAATTAGCATATATTAAAGCAAATTATATCTAAGTTATAATACTTATGAACATTTTTCAAACTTATACTTAAAAAAAATTCGCCAGAGTCTCCCTGATAATATAGACTAGCCACATGCACGACGACATGCATATATGGACATTTCTAGGCACCCAATACACAAACCAAGAGAAATATACAAACTTTTAATACAATATATAAGACCAAAACAATAACGATTGAATGCAAATTAAAGCAGTAAAAAATTCAAACCCATATACATTACCAATATAATATCAATCAAAACATTACCAATATACAATAAATGGAATCTTAAATGATATATGCGGGACGTACGTGCTATTCGGAGGAGGGCGAATCTGAATAAGAATCCGATCATCTAGATTACTAGGGGCCTTGGGCACATGATTAGGCCCTCTACCCAAGCCGCGCTTTTTCTGCGCTGCTTCAGAAGCCATCTGATAATAAACATGTATATATGAGTCATGTTATTATGAGTCATATTTGATTACATGTATATATGACAATAAACATGACAGTGATATAAACATGTATATATATGAATATAAAATGACAATAAACAAAAGTTACATTTAAATAGTTTAGTACATAAACATGCATGACAGTGATATAAACATGTATATATATATATATATATATATATATATGTGTGTGTGTGTGTGTGTGTGTGTGTGTGTGAATATAAAAAAGTATAATGCTAAACATACATTTCAAGTGTCAGTGTCTGATTCAGAATCAATTTGTATACGTGTTGCAGATTCATAACCATCATCTGCTTCAGATTCAGTGTCAGATTCAGTCAATAACTCTTCCTCCTCAGTATCAATGTCATCTGACACAAGTATTGACTCAGGATCTAATTCATGTGGTTCATCTCCACCATCTAACTGGATTACTTCATTGTCGTCCTCCACATTTATTATAGTTTGACTATAAAGCATCTGCTCTTGGTAAATCTCCCCATCAACTAATTCTACACGACTACGCGTGGGAGTATGAATTACAACTTGCCAATCTGTAGGCGGTCTATCCCTTTTCCTAACAGGACTAGGAGTGTAGTATACTTGTACTGTTTGAGTTGATAAAACAAACGGTTCGTTGGAGTACGCAGACCTATGGAGGTCAATATCGACGATTCCATGTCTGTCAACACGTATCCCTTTTTCTGAATCAAACCAACGACACTTGAACAAGTTAATATGACCCCAGTAAGTGCCCTAGTACGACAACTCTACGATTTCCTCCAACTCCCCATAAAAGGCACGACCAAGCTCATTGTAACAATCTCCTTGGACACACACTCCAGAGTTCATTGTTCTTTTACCGCACCCATATGCCTTTGTGTGAAATTCACAACCATTTATTTTGTAACCATTGCGACTGACTTGGTCCCTGTCTGGTCCCATAGCTAGGACTTGTACATTAGCCGGAATCGTTGATACCTCAGTAAAAGCCTACAAAAATTCCATCTTATTAAATGAAGTCATAGTTAAAAATTGAACTACGTGCTTAAAAATTGAACTTACTTTGTCCTTTAGCCAAAGTGCAAAGTTTTTATCCCGATTGATTTGAATATCTTTATCAGTTATGCCGGGATGCTTCACTTTTAACTCGTCATCGTACAATCTATACCATGTAATAAAAATTAACATATTGGAATAAATTTTCAACTTAAAAGATAAATTATCAAGTTTACATGTGTACCTCACAAATTCGTCAATCTCCTCACAATTGAGAAGAATGTAAGTATGTGCAGCATGTAATTCTTGCTCAGAGAGGAATATGCGCTTCCCTTTTCCATAAGCGCGGCCCGATAAACCAAATACAGAGAGCCGGCCATTTAGTTCAACATTTCCCCCAACATCATGTCTCGATACTCGATTGGCCTTTGTCAAGACTTCGTCCGGAAAATAGTCTAAGACAAACGTAGATATCTCATCGAAACTGTATGCCTCGCATATCGACCCCTCGACATAAGCTCTATTCTTCACCTTCCTCTTAAGGTTTCCCATCACCCTTTCGAAAGGGTACATCCATCTATATTGAACTGGACCCCCAACACGAGCTTCATAGGGAAGATGGATTTGCAAATGCTCCATGGAATCAAAAAAACCAGGTGGAAATATTTTTTCCAATTTACACGTGATCTCTATGATGTTCTTCTCAAGTACAGACATGTCCTTCTCATTTAATGATTTTGAACATAAGTCTTTGAAGAAACGACTAAGATCCGTCAAAGCATCCCATATTGGTTTATCAAGCAAATCCCGAAATGCTATAGGTATGAGTCTCTCCATGAGCACATGACAGTCATGACTCTTCATCCCTTGCAATTTACCACCCGTAACACACCTTGCAATGTTTGACGCATATCCATCTGGTAGTTTCAAAGACTTAACCTATGTGCACACATCTTCAACTTGCTTTTTGGACAATGTGTACCTTGCATGCGGTTTGATAATCTTACCATTAGGAGATTCATAAAGTTCTAATCTGGGACACTTACAAAATATCTTTCATGTCCAAACGTGCCTTATCGTTATCTTTTGTCTTCCCCGTAACATTCATCACAGTATTAAACACATTGTCAAACACATTCTTCTCAATATGCATCACATCTAGATTATGACGAATCAAATTTGTAGACCAATAAGGCAATTCCCAAAAGATACTTCTTCGAACCAAGTTATGAGATTCGCCAAACCCATTGATTATGTTTGTGGCATCAACCTTACCAAATGGGATAACCGGCAATCTCATCACACGATCTCGCATCTCCGTTCCCGACAATCGCGGTGCAGGCATATCATTGTCTACTTTCCCTTTCCTGAAGTGTTCTCTATTTCTTCGAAACGGGTGATCTACCCGTAAGAACCGACGATGACAGTCAAACCAACAAGGCTTTCGACCTTATGATAGATTAAACGACTTTGTATGCTCCATACAATACGGACAAGCCAACTTCCCGTGTGTACTCCATCCAGCTAACATACCATAAGCTGGGAAGTCACTTATAGTCCACATAACCGCTGCCCTAAGGTTAAAATTTATTTTCGTTGCAACATCCCAAGTCTGTACTCCATCCTCCCACAATACCTTCAACTCGTCTATAAGAGGTCTCAAGTAAAAATCTAAGTTCTTTCCCAGGACTCTTAGGACCAGGAACCACGAGTGAAAGAAACAAGTATGGTTGTTTCATACACATCCAAGGAGGCAAGTTGTACGGAGTAACAATCACAGGCCAACATGAGTACGGAACAGCTGAGTGGCCAAACGGATTGAAACCATCGGTGGACAATCCAAGCCTCACATTTTTAGGTTCCAATGCAAACCCAGGATGTGCTATGTTGAAATCTTTCCAAGCCTGCCCATCTGCGGGATGATTTAGTTCTCCATCTTTAGCTGGAGATGTCGCATGCCAACTCATATGTTCAGCTGTTCTTGAAGACATTTACAATCTTTTTAGCCGATGTGTTATTGGAAAATACCTTAGAATCTTAAACGGTATACTTGATTTTTTTGTAGTCACTCCCTCTTTATTAGGCCTAAACCGATCATGACTGCAAAACGTGCACCTTGTCATCTGTTCATTTTCCTTATAAAACAACATGCAATCGTTGGGACATGCATCGATCTTTTGGTATCCAAGACCCAACTTCTTCACCATTTTCTTAAAAAAATAATAGTTATCAGGCAATTTATCACCGTCAGGCAACATACTCTTAATAGCCTTTAAGAGCGACTCAAAAACACATGACTCATGTTGTGATCAGCCTTGATGTTAAGTAATGTCGCCACTGCAGACAATGTAGTGTGTTTTGGTGCAACCATGCCACAATGGCTCGCTACCCTGTCTAATAACTTAAGAAGTCTTTGGCATCAGAATTCATAGGTTGCTCTCTCCCTTGTTTCCAATCAAAATCTGGCCCTGCAATATCATGAACCATTTCATTCATATGATGAGTACTACTGCCCGAATTGTGTACTTGTGTGATGCCACCATCTCTTCTCTGCCCATGTGCCCACCAACATTCTTCGTAATTTTCTATGAACCCAAAAACAAGTAAATAATAGTTTACCATGTCTCTGTCCATATAATTTATATTCTTACACTTCAAACATGGACATCGTATCTGCGACTTACCATTCAAACATTCCGATTGACTATACGCATACTCCAAAAACACCTGGAAAACCAGCTCTAAATTCAGCTGTAGCACCTATCTGGGCACTTGACTTTCGTCGTGCCATCCACTACGGTCTGAATAGAGGTTCATGATTCCACGGTACCTACTACAGACAACATTATAAATGTTAACATATGACTTGAGCATACTTGTAAGCATGCATTTGATTAACATTTAAGCATACTTCTAAGCATATGACTTAAGCATACTTGTAACCATATGACTTGAGCATACTTGTAAGCATATAT